>CATIWQ010918921.1:0-14749 GCA_949673415.1 Euphorbia schlechtendalii | reverse complement strand
GTCCGGAATTCTCCTTATTCCGGACGGTTTAAAACCGTCCGCATTAATGCTTATCAATCGCGTCGCAGCTTGTGCGGACGGTTCAAAACCGTCCGGAAAAGCCAAAAAAACCGTCCCCAAAAGCCATTTCTGCACTAGTGGTTTGATTGCTGCTCTTTTAATCATCTTTGATGATTGGTTGTGATGGAGAATCCGTACAAGTTGTCAAGTTGGGTTGTTAGGCGGTTATTTCTTTCATCAGCAGCTTTTGAGATTATATATACTCGCTTCCATTAAGGGTTAAGAGTGTGGCTTTTGTATATGTTAATATTTTGCTCAGAGTCTTCTTCTTCTCGATTTCTCTGTTTTGGCTTAGATTTAGGGTTTTATTGTTCTTGAAAAACTTTAGTGTAATCTTCTTCTTGGTTTTATCAAGCAATCAATAAAGCAACTCCCTTAAATACTTAGATTACCTCACAATCAGTGACTGGCATGATCTGTAAGCCCAGTCTAAGGAAATCAAGTAAAAAATTGATTGTTCTTATGTGAATGTTTTACTGCTTTTGATCTTTTTACGCTACAATAAATCTGATAGGTTAATTTATTTCTTTTTTTCTCATGATTTAAGTCAAAATAAATTTTAAATATTTATTTCCAACGTAACTTCATATTTTATTTAACTGGTTTCTAATAATAAATGTGAATGTGTTGTGTATGTCACTTTTTTGAACTGAATGATTTAACTAAGTTGAAATGCTAAACGCTAAATAAAACTCCAATTGTGATGAAATAAATACGCATAAAATAATTCAATACTAATGAACTGAAATTATGTTTGACATGACACAAATATGATGCTAAATTTTCAGGTTAGTATCAAATTTGATAAACGGACGCAATTTAATTGATATCTGATGATAAAAATGTAGAATTAGAATGTTCTGCTTCTTGAATGATTAGAAAACATGGGCTAATTATGAATTTACCAGAAAATAAAATGCCAAAAGAATAACTCATTAAAGAAGTTAAATGCACTACTAAATGACACGTAACCCAATTTGACTCTATTAAAAGACTTTAAGGCTGCCAAAACTCACTACGTGTCCTCTTTCAACAGCATAATTACAAAATTTGATAGATTTTACTTTTTCTATTTCTTATTTTCTGATGAAGTTAATTAGTCAAAGGAATACGACATTGCTTTTCCTTTTATGACTAAATTCTTACCATTATAAAACAAAAAAACTAAATTCTTACCCATAATTTTGCTTTTGCACGTGTCAGGTTTTTGAAGGATGATTCCATTCTTTCAATTGAGTCCTCATATTTCTTAAAGTTTTTTAAACATGAACTCGTAAACCTACGAACTGGATTAACTAATTATTAATAGTTTTTTAAAAATAATTTCAGATATAATAGCGATGTTTTCTTATGATTATTTTTCCATTTCTAATCAAATCAATTTTTATATAACAAATTTAATGATTATGATAGCAAAATATGATAATTTTATATAAAAAAAAACATCATAAAATTCTATTATAATTAATTAAAAATATTAAAATTACAATATTGTTTATAAATGTATTTTAAATTATCCTTATGTTGTTTTTTCAATTTTGAACTGATCACGTCTATTTTTTTTGGCCAAACACCCTTTTTGGACCTTTTGCTATCACTTGTTTATCTTTTACGTCCTTTTGCTATATACTTTACCTTCTAAGTCCATGTGCTTTACATTCTGTTACCCATTTGATCATTTTTAAAGGAATTTTGTATAATATCATTATACTAATCCACTTGTCATTATTTGCTTACATGAAACAATCTAAACCGTTAATAATTATCTAAAAGTAACAAATGGAGAAGATTTTACCAGCTAGAGTAGATAAAAGGCAATTTTAATTAAGCAAACAGTAAATTTCATCATCTTTTAATTTACTTCATCTCCTTCTTGTTCCTACTGGAATTCTTATCCTTTATTTCCACACAGTTCATTACATTATTATCATATTTAATTGCATTCGAGAACTTTTTTTCAAAAACTTGATATAAAGGAGATCATATTATATAAATGAACAATCAGAATCACAATCTAAGGTCACCAATAATCCTTAGTACTCTTTCGTAACTGGCCTAACGATCAAACCGTCTTCCAATCCTAATCCAACTGGAATTCGTATCCTTCTCTATATCCCATGTCTCTTTGTTTGCTTTCAATTTGACAGAATACAATTGAAAACGCACAAATTGCTTCTTCCCCTAAGATTCATCGTTTTTCCGGCACCGATTACTTACTTCTCCCAGTCGATTGGGTAGTTCTTGGGAGTGCTTCTCAACATGAGATAATACTGAAATTTGATATTTGAGTTTTCAATCGCCAATAACAGGTTCGAGGAAGAAACAAAAAGATAAAGATGAAAGAGATAAATACGGGAACAATGAAAGAAAGGGATGAAGTTGATCAAAACACGAAGAAGATTTATTGTTAGCTTGATTAAATTTACTTTTATCAACTCTAGGTGGCACAAGCCATTAATTACTTTTATCTTGCCAGTTAACAAGTAAAAAATTGACATTTTGGATCAAACATGGCAAGGTTTAGGAAGTCTGTTAAGTAAAGGATTAAATGGGTAACGGAATAAAAAATACAAGGACTAAGAAGGTAACGTGTAGAGTGGAGGGACGCAAAGGATAAACTAGAGATAGCACAGAGACCAAAAAGAGCGTTTGGCCCTATTTTTTCACATTGTTATAATTTATCATCATATCAGTATCAGTCATTTGAACCAATTGTATGGTACGATATTAAAGCATCGCTTCTCGTAAATTCTAGGAAGACAAAATTTGTTCACCTAAAATTAGGATTTTTTTATACAAATTCCACCATATTCATCAATAAAGCTTAAATTGGTATAAATGTACATATGACGAAATTAAAATAAATATTTATTTTTCATGTCAAATGATTAGGTTCTTGTATTATTTTATTCATTTGTAAATATAAAACGTAAGTGTTTTCTTAAGTGGCATCATTTCATTGGATTGCATTTTATCATTAAAAAATCGGAGCAATAAGATTGAGGGATGAGTATATTTATAATAGTTAATATTAAAATATCTTTGATTCCATCATTATTCTTGTTCATATGTTTATTGGACAAACACCTTACATCAATCATTTCCATATATTTGCATAAAGTGGACTCTTACCTTCACTGGAAAATATTATGCTACAATAATGTCTGCAATTTGAAATTAATTAGCTATTCATTTACTTGTTAATATATTTGACAGTGTATAACCCATGCTGGTGGACTAAAATCAATTTTATGGTACCCCACCTGAGCTTCCAACGAAGGAAAAAGTACACAAGTTTTTGTAAATTTCACTACCGTCCGAATTGCCATTCCGCAGTTTGTGACATTTTTCTAAACGGTTTTTGTTTAAACCCTTGCAAATGGTGCGACCTTATTTGTCATTTTTGCAGTAGTGCTCTCAACTCATAGTCACCCTTGTATTACTAAACATTTTTGAACATTAGTATATTTAGGTAGCAAACGAATATCCTACACAGGCTAATTAAAAGTTGAGAGAATTAGGGACTTTAAGTCGGTTTTATGAGAAAGCTTTTGAAAGAAGTCAACTATGAAATGTATTCTTTGTAATAGAAAACCAATTGAACACGTTTAAGGGTAAATACATGATAGATAATAAGTTTCCCCTAATTAGATTTTTCGGATATATACATGCTCTCTTACTTTTTCTTGAATGAGTTATACATTACAAAAAAAATTCATAATGGGTTCTAATTTCTATTCCATAATGAGAATTCTGTCACCATACTGACATGGTACGTCTGAACATATTGAGAATCCTAAACAATAAAATTCATTTGATTATAAAAATTTTATGTAAAATCAAAATATTTCAAAAGAATTTTGATAAAAAAAAAGTTATTTTAATTTATTTTAACATAATAATTTAACTCATTTTCATTAAATGAATTTAGAACTTTAACAATGTGTCCAAATCCGTCACACTCGTATACATATCCCGGAATTGACCTGCATAGTGTTCTGATAAAAGGCGGACAATATTAACGCTAGTAAACCTTTTTCGTTGTCGGCAAATTAACTGGTTTTTGGCTAACAAGGACAGCTTGATTTACATAGAAACACGTGTCCCAAAATCACACTATCATCCAACAAACTTGGCCAATCTCCTAACAAGGATCTCATACGATTAAATGAACGTGGTCGTTAACAGAATAATTTATATAGTTCAAATATTTACACGTTTTGTTATCAGCCAAAAAAGTAAACAAAAAACCTAACACGTTTTCATGATTATACTTTGTGTAAAAGAGGGCGGGAGCACCTTTAAAGCGGATTGTCCATTTCCCCCCCCAATGTTAAATTACTATCAAACTTGTTTTCATCTTTAAAATTAACAAGAAAAAAAAAGTTAGATTCTTGATTCTCACGGAGAGCAAATAAACCAATCAAAAGACACCTGTCAAATTCTGTAGTCCCCTATTCATTCTGCATTCCTGTCAACAAAAATATACATTTGTTAATGAACAAGGTATAGGCATCACTACCCTTAACCATTATATCTCGAATTGAGTCCTAGTACTAAAAAAACACCCGGCTAGTACATCTTATATTATGTTAATTCTGTTTTAGAATTCAATTCTCTAAATATGTAGTAACTTTTTTTCATTAATGTGACAATCGATTCATGTTGAATAGTTTACCCGAAGAAAATTTGGATTAGTGGAAATAAAGTTGGTGAACCTTTATTCTCATAAATTTCACACAAGAATCAATCTAATAGGCCGACTAATCCTTCAAATATCTTATAATAAGTTAAGGAGAAGATAGAAAAGTGTACAATCTACAATAATGGCACTCTTAATTTCTTAAAACCATATCAAGTAGTTGACAATGACTAGTCAGTTACAATGATCCCCCTTGTCTTTTCCTTAAATGGAAATACCGAATATTTTATAATACTCTCTTGATTGACATATATGATGATTTGGCATTTTGGAATCCGTGAGCTTTAATGCAAAGCTCCCCCACACATCAGCCATAACATAACTCAAGTTTTTCTTTGTCTATAAAAGCTCCCATGCCATAACCAAAACTTGAAAACAACATACACATAATCACTTGATTAGTTATAGTTTTAACGTTGTGATTAAGTAAGATGTCGAGGGAGATCGATCCACTTATTGTAGGGAGAGTTGTGGGAGAAGTAGTAGACATGTTCTCCCCAACAGTGAAAATGACAGTTACTTATAACTCAAACAAGCAAGTTGCTAATGGCTACGAGTTTATGCCTTCTGTGATTAGTGTGAAACCTAGAGTTGAGATTGGTGGTGCGGACATGAGGACTTCTTATACACTTGTAAGTCTTTTACTTTAACCTTAATTTTTGTCTTTTTTTTTTTTTTTGAATTGGAAATGATGATTAATATATTGTGTGATGTGTTTGTTATTATGGAAACAGATCATGACAGACCCAGATGCTCCAAGTCCAAGTGATCCCTACTTAAGAGAACATCTTCATTGGTTTGTATTACTCATTTGAAAAAGTCCTAAACTTGGCCTAAATGGTCTACTGTCCTCTCAAATTTTACTTGTTTATATTAGCTATGATTATTGAACTTGACAAAAGTGCACGAGATTGTCACATGAATGTCATCTTCTAATTAGTTTGACTTTTCAAATATGTCAATCTTCTGATTTTTCTCGCCTCAACCGAAAATTTTTACAAATTTGTCAAGTTCAAGGGACTTAGAGAAAATTTGGAAAGTTCAAGGGGGGCAATCGACCATTTGAGCCTAGTTGGGAGGGGTTTTTCATGTGTTTGGCCTTTGCAAAATGCATGTCTAATTCTTCTCGTCTTCTACAGTTTGTAATTTATACATATATGCTGTATATTTTTCAGGATTGTCACAGACATCCCTGGCACAACTGATATTTCATTCGGTGAGTTTTAGATTTTTTTCAGCATAGGTGTTTTATTCTGACTTGTTTCCTGTTGACTTTATTCTAAATCAAAAGTAACTTAATTTGCAATCACAAAAAAAAAAACCAGGATTTAACTGCAAAAAGTTAGGCAGTTAGAAGTATATTATTATTACATAGTTTTAAAAGTTACCTATAAAGTTATGCTTTATGTATTGGTTGTCATTTATATAGAGCATATGAAAATAACTTTTGGATGCACCATTTGTTTCAAATGCAGGGAAGGAAATAGTGAGTTACGAAAGTCCAAAACCAGTGGTTGGGATCCACCGATATGTGTTCATACTGTTCAAGCAGCGAGGACGCCAAACGGTGAGGCCCCCTGTTTCACGAGAGTGTTTTAACACACGGAGTTTTGCTGACAACAACGGACTTGGACTTCCAGTTGCTGCCGTTTACTTCAACGCTCAACGGGAAACTGCTGCCAGAAGAAGATAACCAACTCTCTTTTTCTAACTATTCCTAATTTGTTGCAAACCTAATAACAATATTGTCACTTTTATTTTCTTTTCTTGTTGCAATAATATGACAAAATAAAAATCAGAACTCAAATCTTAGAGGATTATTGGTATGCAACTCCTTCAGAAACTTAGTTCTCACAAAAATTCAGTATTTTGAGACAGAAATTTGCATTACCGCTATAAATGAGCTGAAAGAGAGAGAAAGGTTTCAAGAATTAATTTTAGACAAGAACGTGAAAACCAAATCACAAAGCTAAGTCACTTGTATTAACGTCTCAAAAGAACTTTTCTTTTTGTTCAATATTTGTACATTCATTCGAAAAAAAAAACACAAAAGGGTAAGAATCATTACGAAACAAAACTATGTAAATGGTAGAATCGACAGAAGAGCCTGATCCATCGATGGCGTTCGATTATAGTCAGCCTATAACCCAACCCCATACACTTTTTACAACGGCCCTGAATATTTATAAACCCAAAAATCAGCTAAAGAAAATGGCCAACAAATACTAAAGAAAGATTTTAGCAAAACAAATTTATGTTAGGCTTCATATTGGAAATTCAGACCGGTTCTTACATGATTTTGTCAATTAAGGTTGCACAAATCGAGGTCTCAGCTATTCAGAGGAGTAGATCAATTAAAATAAAGCATTAATCATATTGCTTCATATAATGACCCCGTACAGAATTCATAAGAAGCAAGCAATCTAACAAACAAAACAGGCATTTACCAAAATAAACAAGAGATGTAGTAGTGAATTACTTTTAGATTTTCATCAAGGTTGTCAAATATGTACATGCTACAAAGGATGTTAGAATCTCATACCAGAATTTCCACATAGAAATCAAATGAATCAAGTAATGTTAAGGTTGATCTTCAATGTCATTCACTTCAACAGATACCCAGATGTCCCAAAGAGCTGCTTAATACAACAAGCATGGTATGTGAATATATTCTTATATTAAAACCCAAAAAATTCTGCTTACTCACCGAAAATCTCCACTGGATGGTCAAACTTTTCAATGCTCACATAGTGTATATGATCCACATAAACCATTGGGATTCAACTAAAACATGTCATATAAAACTTATAAACTACTCAGTTACTTAAGCATCCTCTGTATCAACAATGTCAACATCATCATCCTCGTCGATAAAATCAGAATCCATGTCACTACCCGATTCCGAGTTTAAATCATTATCGACGTCCCCTTCCTGTCCATCATTTCCATCCTCGAAACCATTCCCTATATACCCACTTCTAGTTTTCTCCACCTCATCATATCTATTATCTCTTCTGTAGCTAACCAACTCTCTGTCCAATTTAGCCTTCCTTGGACTTGTCAAAACTAACTCACCCAACTTCCTCCTGGCCAAATACAAATCATTCGGCTCCAACAATTCACCCCTTTTGTAAGCCTCCCTAAGGAACACGGTATGCAGCTTCCCTTGATTCCCTCTAGTCGAGACGTAAAATATCCCCTGATGTTGAAGGCAAAACTCCTTCAACTTCTTAGGCAAATGCATTGCCATTCGAAAATGCGCTATCCTCTCCAGAGTGATTTTCTTCTCCACTGTCAATGACAATATCTCGTGAATAGTTGCCACTGCCCTCTTCTCCATCCTCTTCTGAGCCTCGATTGACCTCAAATCGTAACCCGAAATATTCTCATAAGGCGACCAATAAGGCGTCCTTTGCCATTTCCACACTGCGATTCTGTAATACTTTCCTATCTTAAACCCGGGAGGAAAATTGATGATAAAGGCAAATCTTTTACTCTCTTCGTCCATTCCCCTCTCTCTATACTCTCTCTCCCTAGCTTTCTCAATGGCACAAACAGCTAAATTGGGATCTTTATCTACAATCTCGATGTACTTATTCCTAGTTTCATCAGCGTCAATTAATCTAAAATACTGTGGATATTTAAGAACCACCGAGTACTCAAAATCATCAGGCAATCCAAATTCTGACCTGGCGATTCGCACGTGCTCCAATCGGAGGCGACCCGTGCTGGACATCATAATCAATTTCCTCAATCGAGTCACAGCTTCGGGGATTTGAGCAATCAGAGCCTCTTCTTCCTGTTGAATTTGAAGGAGGGCTTTCCGGGTTAAACGGCAATAGAGGACGCGTTGAACGGGATGCTCGTAGACTTCGAAGACATGAGGGAATTTGAGGATAAAAGCGCCGGCTTCGTATTGCTTAAAGCCGAGGCGGCGAGCGAGATTATCGAGGCGGGAGGTTTGTATTGTTTGATTCCGTTGGGAGAGAATTAAGGACTGGAACTTGATGACCTTACGGGTTTTCTTCTCGACTTCCATGTAATTGTCAAAGCCATGATCGCGTACTCGCAGCTGTTTCTTGGGAATGGTGGTGGATTGGGACATTGATCGGGTGAAATTGTGGTCGTGCATGGTGAATTGCTTTGATTTTAGTGTTTTGGTGAAGAAATTTCGGAGATTTGAAGAAATGAAGATGATCATTTTGGAGATAAATGAAATTGGGTATCCAGGGTTTAGGGTTTTCAGAGTGAAATTAGAAAATTTAGGAGGAGAATTATGAAAACTAAATACTGGAGCTGGGCCTCAAGACAGTAAGGTATCGTTTCGTCAAAGCAAATACAACCATATTTTTTGTGTTTCGAATTTTCTCCTAAAGCCGAAAATATCTTATAACCCCGTTCGATTTGTATATATAACTCTAGAGTTTTTGTTTGTCTGCCTTTTTTTAAACAAAATTCATATTTGAAAAAAATTTCTTCTATGTTTATAATTCCTTAAGTATGTATAAATTAGTACAGCGTGTGTGAACGATGTGAGGAGATGATGTGTGATTCATAACATTTTATATCAGTTAAAATATCTTTATTGATTCTTCTAAAGGCATGATGCACGTTCATACCGCCCCAAAGCATGTGATGTGCGCTTTGCATAGAATCTCTGCATGTAAGATGTGAAAAAGGTATGAGCAAGTATAAAATGCATATTTTTGTAACATCTTACAAGCTATACACTGCGGTTATACCTTGTTACTCGTAGGTAACCTACCATCAATAAGTCCCATGCAACAAAATGCTTGTGTCCCATTTGAAAGAAAATAATAGGCTCAGAACAAATATTTGAAATTCCATCAATACAAACAGTGTTTTAAAAAGCGCTAGGCGCTAGTCGGGCGGTCGAAGGTGAATCGGGGCCTAGGCAGGGATTAATCGGAGCCTAGGCGGACTTAGGCGCTAGTCAGCAGGGTTTAGGCGCTGGGCGGGATTTTTAAAACAGTGAATACAAATCCCTCCTTTCTTGTATTTAGGCATTGAACACCAAGTCAATTATGATTTACCAAAAAGCTAGCATTAACTTGAACAAAGTTATCATTATTCCTGAAATTACACAGAATAAAACCTTATTTCAATCTTTACAACACATGGTTTTAAGAGTAATTAATGCACTTTTATTTATAGTTGATACTTACTTGTAATTGTCTATAGTTTTTATTGTTTTAGAGCTTTTTAGTAGATAATTCATTCTATCAATTATCTTTAACACATAAGTAATAATTAGACAATTAATTAAAAATTAACTCCACACTAGATGTTTTATTTTCTCTTTCTGATATGACATGACACAGTAAATGTTGTAAAATGTTTATTTGATTTTTTACATGTAGACAGTCATATGGAAGCTTGAATAATTAATTTAATATTATTTTATACACGAGAGACTATTTAGTAAATGATTTAATATATTTTTTATTTTTTTATTATGAGATAAAATACAATAGAAGATCAATTATACAATCTATTGTCGCTACTTTTTAAAATATCTTGTCTATTTTACCACATTTTCAATGCGATCTTCTATTTTACATGTTACATAATCCTAGATACCATAATCTACTAAAAATGCTCTTAAGTAGCATGTCTATTTCATTATTTCTTTACCACCTAGATTAAAATAGATAATCAATTACAAAACAACTCTACACTATATCGTCTATAATCTCTTTTTTATATGATGTGGCTCGTTTAATACTAGACATTGTCTTTACATCTTCTACAAATTGACAATTAAATAGATGTATATATCATTAATTGTATTATATTTTAATGAGAGGGAGTAAATTAGTAAACGATATAATGTTTTTATATTATTTTATTTTGAAAAAATATAATTCACAATCAAATAGACAATATATTGCAGCTCAATTTATAAATATCTTGTCTATTTTACCATATCATCAATTTAAACGTTTACTCTATATGCCACATCATTGGAGAATCCACTAACTACTAATGATGCTACTAGTTTTAGAAAGAAATTTAATGCTCGTTCCAAGAAAAATGTCTGTAAATCAAAGATTGATCTTGAGATTATACGAAATGATCAATTTGTCAAATTGAAAAAAGTAAAGACTTAATCAATAAAAAACAAAAAGATCAAGTACCTGGGACAAATTTTACCACCTCATCTTTCATGCATGAAGATACACGATTCCTAGCTTGCACACCAACCCCAACTAAACCAGTAATATTAACTTTCTCTATCAACATATCCAAGTCATATTAGAGTGGAGAATTGAAGCAAAAAGTTGCTAAAAATGGAGGCCGATAAATTGATGTTAGGAGTGGTAATGTGGGTTGGGTGGACAGCCATATTGACCACAGGTGAAGTAGAGTGCGCCATTGTGACGGGTTTCTTATCATCTTGCTCGACATTTATCACCTATGGGTTGCCTGATCCACAGCCTGGCTCACCCTGCTGTGATGCAATACACAATCTCTATCTATTGGCTCAATCTGGTGATAATAATAGAACATCTGTTTGTAGATGTTTTATGGGTATTATCACTCCTTACAATCCTAATGCTACTGCCATTGCTACTCTTCCCGGCCTTTGCGGGATTAGCCTCGGTTTCATTATTGATCCTAATACGAATTGCAATTTGTAATATATATAACTTCTCTATTTCATTCTATTCTTTTTTTTTTTATTCATGTTTATGGTTGCTAATGGTGCTTATGTGACATTGCAGCTTGAGCTGAGTCAGGTTTAGAACAAGAAACGGAATAAGGAGAAAAACTGGTTCAAGGAAATAAATAGGCAGTTCCAGAAAAACTGGTTCAAGAAAATAAATAGGCAGTTCCAGAAGGCGAAATTTCTGTTTGTAAGATAATGGAATTTTGACTTTGTTTTTCGTTTTTTGTAAGCAAAAGATGATTTTAGACTAGAATGCTACTTTCGTTGGTCTGACGAAATTCTATCAAAAAAATTTCAAGGCTTTAAAATTGAACAACATTACAATAATAAAGTCAAGTTTAATACTTTGTTAAATAATTACAATAACAGCATTCTGGCACACAACTTATAAACTAAAACGGAAAAACAAAAACAACAAAGGATTACTAGAAAAAAAGTTTTTACCTTAAATTTGTACTTCGTACTCTATTGAGTGGAGTTCTGTTTCTAGAACTGGTCTGTTGCGAAAAGCCTGTTTCAGAAACAGTATCTGCATCATAATAATACTCTTGGGAAGATCTATTGAACTCCAGCCTCTGCCTCGGGGCGCTTTGTGATCTAAGCTTAGCCCTAAAGGATTCAGTATTCGCCATGTAGTTCGGGTGACCTGCGTAATTACTGAAATACCCCCATGAGCTTTCGCTTTTAGTGGGCGTAAAAGTGCCTCTCCTCCCGCTGCTTCCGGGCCTAGACGATGGCGAAAAAGCACGCGGACTGTTATCGACAACCCTAAACACCGCTTCGTTGTTTCCGGAGGGGAACATTAGAGAGGTCAAAGACGAGTCTTCTGCTGATGTGGCGTATGGGTTTGTGGGTCTTGACGAAACCTTTGACGGGGAGTCGAATGCTGAGGGATGATGCGATGTTTTGAAGGTTGCGAAGCTTTGGGACTTCTTGTGGGGCTTCCAAGTGTCCACTTCGAGAATCTTGTCACTTTTCTCGTCTTCCTGCCGATTTCTTGTAGAAAATTTGCCGTTGTTGCAAAAGCTTTCTTCCATCCAATGTTCTAACCGATTTTCACCTAGTTTCGCCTCATCCATATGCATGGTGTCTCTAAAATTCGAACTTGAACCACATCTCTGCAAAAAATTGTATTAAGATTCACAATGTGTCAAACACCAAAAGATCCATGGAAGGTGGGGTCCTGGGTTCGGGTCCCAGGTTCCTCAAAAATTAAAATGTCCATATTTTCTCAAAAGAAAAAAAAACATCCATGAACCAAAACGAAAAATAAAGCATGTCGGATTCTTAAAAATCAAAACTTTATGGTAGACCGATCTGCACGAATCTTTTTATAGCAATGTGATGCCCATTTTTCCGATTAAGGGGGTGTTTCTCCAAACTTATGACTCATGACTTAAAAGGTACTTATAAGTTATAAGGAGATTTTAGTTGACAAGATAGATAAAGAAGTGTTTATTGTCTTTTTTTTAAACTTAAAAGCTCCTTTTACTTTTCACTTATCTCCTTAAAAGGAGCTTTTAAGTTGTAAGTTAAATAAGAAAAGTTTCTCATATCTTTTAACTTATTGCTTATTTCTTAAAAGTTCTTTATAAGAGATTTTCACTTAAAAGTCAAACAATTAAAGGTTTCTTATTTCTTTTTTAAACTTAAAAAAGTAACTTATAATAAATGTTAAGAAGTAGGTAAATCTACTTCTTAAAAAAGTCCTTATAAGGATATAAGTCCTTAAACATAAGGGCTAAATATGCAAATTTAGCAATTTAGAATCAGTCATCCCTATAGTATAGGTCACAGAATAATATACACCATACCAAGTTCTATTCTCTGTAATTAAACAAGAAAAAGGAAAGAGATTGGCTTACAGAGTGATTAGAGCGGGAAGATTTGGCAGCCGAACGGCACGATTCAGTTAGGTGAGTGCGAGTGGCTCGAGCTCGAGCTTGCAATCTGACCAATGTTTGCATCCTTCTAAGCATATCTGATGTCTGCTTTCTCACAATGTGGCCCCTCACTAGTGCTTGCAGCTTCACTAAAGCTTTCAGCGCTCTTAGCGCCCTCCTTGCCTTTAGTAACATCCACAACAACCAAATGTTAAGCAAATGATAAAATCAAACAAGTTAGCACCATTTTTAGCCTACATCTAATGGACCATCCAATATTTGAAGTTACCAAAATGAAATGAAGTCTGACTTGGGTAAACAAACTGATACATGCATTAGAATTACATCATTTGGAAATTTTAATTTTAGACAACTCAAATGAATTACCATGCCACTATTCAAATGCTTGCAACATCTTGGTCTATTTTAAAATGAAATTTTTCTGTAGCAACACAATTGTTTTTATTATCAGTTGATCTTCCATGGTTTAGAAACTTAATGATTCAAAGTTCAAACAAGTCAATAGGGGAAACTAAAGAGAACTTTCCTACAACTTCAAAGCAAGAGCAAGTCCGGATTCAGGTCAAAATGGAATCTTTAGTAGGTTGGAAAACTCATTATTGTTTCTGGAAAAGTTACTCAACCAACTGACAATGAGAGGAAATTGGGCAATCACCTAAATGTAAATCCATCCCAAAGCTGACTAAAAGCGGCATGCATGCATCAACTGAAGCTGGACCATCAATGTCACTATGTAATTCATCTTAATCTAAATGAAAACAATAAATTGACCAATAAATTGGCATTTCACCTAATTCATTTTGTCTAAAATTGCATTTTTGAAATCCATACCCCCTCATTCGGTGAAATAAAAAGCACTGTTATCCTTCTCGAGAACAATAGCCATACAAAACATCTGAAAAATATGGACTATGTTCTTTTCAACTTATTTACAAACGTACTACTTATTTCAGTGTAAATATTATAATTCATAGGTATGTAGTAATTATATGAATTTAATGCGAAAAATGCAATAGCATATCAACATAAAATGAGCCACAATGTATGTCCTGCCAATTAGGGCTTAAAGCGTAAAATCAAAGTTTATTAATAGCTCAATATGTCCCATTAAGTAAATGAACAGAACAACAGCTGGAGAAGACTATTGACCTCAACACGCTCTTTTCCCAATACAATCGAATTCATAAAATCACCTTTAAACAACAGTTTTTAGATTTCCAGATAGTTTCCTTGAATAAGTGTGAACAACCAGAAAAAGAGAACACTCGGACATAAAAAACAATATTTTAATTTGAAAACAGCACAAAAGACGAGACCCATTTCACATGCTAAAAAAGTATACTCTTGTCAGTGTTTTAAAAATCGGGCCTACGCGGGATTTTTAAAAACACC
>CATIWQ010918770.1:0-11598 GCA_949673415.1 Euphorbia schlechtendalii | reverse complement strand
TAATAATCAATATGGAGATAAGATATTCACTGTTTCTCACTTTTTCCTTATTTACCTTTGCATTTGCAGAATCTCATACTTATATTATACACATGGACTCCACAGCCATGCCCCCGGCATTCATTAACCACCATTACTGGTATCAAGCCACTCTTTCTTCTATTTCCAACACTGCCCAACCTAATCCTGGTAATCCTAGTAAGCATTTGTACACTTACACAAGTTCTGCAAATGGATTTAGTGCTACCCTCACCGATTCTGAACTTGAAGCCCTGAAAAAACACCCTGCCTACGTTTCTCACACTCGAGACCGTCCTCTTCAACTCCACACGACCCACACACCTCAGTTTCTTGGCCTGACCACTTCTTCCGGGGCTTGGCCGGCTTCGAGTTACGGCGATGACGTCATCATTGGCTTAGTCGACACTGGCATCTGGCCAGAGAGTGAGAGTTTTAGCGACGAAGGAATGACGCCGGTCCCCTCCAGGTGGAAAGGGAAATGTGAGCCGGGCACTCAATTCAACGCCGCCTTGTGCAACAAGAAACTCATCGGTGCTTACTTTTTCAACAAGGGGTATCTCGCAGAACACCCTGATGCGAAAATAACGATGAATTCTACGAGAGATACAGATGGGCATGGAACTCATACCGCATCGACTGCTGCTGGCAGCTTCGTGAAGGGAGCATCGTACTTTGGATATGCGAATGGTACAGCTAGCGGGATGGCTCCACAGGCTAGAGTAGCTGTCTATAAAACAATTTGGAATTACGGAGTCCTTGAGTCTGATGTTCTTGCTGCGGTTGACCAAGCGATTAAAGACGAGGTCGATGTATTGTCCTTGTCCTTGGCATTCTCCAAAGATTACGTATTTTCTTTGGATGAAGATGCAATCGCAGTTGCCACTTTTGCGGCCATGAAAAAAGGTATCTTTGTCGCAGCATCGGCGGGAAATGATGGATCTTTTAGTTATTCGGTAGTCAATGCGGCTCCATGGCTCGTAACAGTTGGAGCTGGTATTCTAGACCGTGATTTCGGGGGAATTTTAACTTTAGGAAATGGGAAAGAGGTCAGTTTCAAATCACTGTATCCCGGAAATTATTCTCGAACTCCGACATCTCTTGTTTTCTTGGACAGGTGTGACAGTGTGAAGGAAATGACGAAATACAAGAAGAGTATTGTCGTGTGCAAGGACAATCTAAGCTTTAGTGACCAAGTCAAGAACGCCAACACCGCGAAAGTTGTGGCAGCCGTTTTCATCACGAATTTCTCTGTGTCGGATTACTATACCAAAAGCCAATTCCCGGCAGCATTTACGGGTTCAGAAGACGGCCAAAGGGTAATCGACTACATAACGAAGACGAGTAACCCAACAGGAAAATTACAGTTTCAGAAGACAATTGTCGGGTTAAAACCAGCCCCGGTGGTGGCTGACTACAGCGGTAGAGGACCATTTGTTGGCTGCAAGTACGTGACAAAGCCAGATATCATCGCCCCAGGCACATCGATTCTCGCATCATGGTCTCCTATTAGTTCAGTAACCGAAATTCAAAACAAGCCCTTGTTCAGCAACTTCAACTTCGATACCGGCACTTCAATGTCAACCCCTCATGTCGCTGGCGCGGCAGCGCTGGTTAAAAACGCCTACCCAAGTTGGAGCCCCGCCGCCATTCGATCTGCCCTTATGACGACAGCGAATCCACTAGACAACACGAATAACCCGATTATAGATGTCAGTCTGATTGTCGAAAGGGCGGCTACCCCTTTAGATATAGGCTCTGGCCAGGTAGATCCTAACAAGTCACTTAATCCGGGACTTATATACGATGCTACTCCAGAGGACTACGTAGACCTTCTTTGTGCGATGAACTACACGAAGAAACAACTACAAATCATCACGAAATCGAACCCGAGCTGCGTGAACAAATCGTTGGATCTTAACTATCCGTCCTTCATTGCTCATTTTCCGGGAACTAATGAGACGTCCGTGTTCAAGTTCGTAAGGACTGTAACTAATGTTGGAGAAGCCGTGTCGAGCTATAGTGTGAAAGTGAGTAGCGTAAATGGGATGCAAGTGAAAGTGGAGCCACAGAAATTGGTGTTCAAGTACAAGAATGAGAAGCTAAGCTACAAACTAACATTGGAAGGTTCAATGAAAGAAGATGATGTTCAGCACGGTTCGCTTAGTTGGGTCCACGATCAAGGCAAGTATGTTGTTAGGAGTCCTATTGTAGCTACAACATTCATTTACAAGCCATGATTAGCGTTTATTATTGTATTAATAAGGTTGTTAAAACTACTTTATTTCTATCAATAACTTCTCTATTGAGCTTTGTAATTTCTATTTTTAGTTGAATAATATTTTTGGTATTTTCTCTATTTTTTGTGTATTTTTTTGGGTACATTCAGGAAAAAGAATCCAATTCCCTTTTATTACTTCGTAATTAGTGAGTTAGATAAGAGTTTATACAAATCAAATTCAAATACAAAACCGAAGAGGCGTATATGGTACTATATTGTTCAAAATCGTGAGAAAATGATCATTTCCAATGTATATAACACAGGTTGAATTATTTATCATTCCGAGACTAGACTATCAAAACAACCTCCAATCAAATTGTAAATTTGTTCACTTGATCTTTCATTGCAACTCACCGACAGGTGCTTCATTGAGCCACAGAAAGTGAATGAAATCATACAACTTTGCACTCACACTCACCTGCTCACCATCAAATACAACATCCCCAATTCCATTGCTGTCAAAACAATATAATTTGGAACATGTTTAAAAAAGCGGACCGACCAGGAGAATAAGTACCTTGTAAGGGGTTGGATTCAGCCGCCTCATGTGATCAGGCCGCATGTGCTCGATTTGCTTCATGCAACGCTCTCGTGTTTCTTTTAGAGTTGGCAAATCTTCTCTTGTTTTACCTTCAACGAGAAAAAACCATGTAAACTACTAGACCAAATCCTTTTCATTTCAGGCAAATACGAAATCTAGATGTTTTATTTTTTAACAACGTTATAGAAGTCCCACCTGAGCTCCCAGGCCAATAACACTTCAGAAGCTCCTCAACCTTCTGTGGAACCACGTAAGCTCTCTTGGATTCATTGAAAGGATGGCGACAAAGTATCCGTTCTCCTGTCTGTAAGATTGCAAATAAGAATAAGATGGCACAATTGAGCAAAATATAATCTGTAAATTAAATTACCTTTGGAGGCGGTTCGTTTTCCCCTGTCATTATGTCCAGTAAGGGGTACCCTTCTTTTCCATATAATCTGTAACACCGTTTTTTACAGGGTATAGATACCTTGTACAAAGAACAAGGAAAAACATCAAGAAATTGAAATAAAATGGATACTTGAAACGAACAAGAAGATGCTGGAAGTTTATAACCACTGTAATTAACCTTGGAAACATCTTCAGAAAGTTTGATTCGAGGTTGGCCATTTATCTCAACAAGTTTGAAAACACAGCCCAAAGCAGCTTGAGCATAGCAAGTGACAAGATAGGTCCCTATTCCAAAAGCATCCATTTCATGACCCTATATATATGCAAGAACATAATAAGCCAGGTCAAGGATCTAGCTTCCATATGTATGCTTCTCATTCAAATAGAAATTCCAATATCAAAAAACAAATTTATATTTCCATGGAAAAAACGATTGAAATATATAGTTTTTGTCAGCCATTATTTTTTCTTCAATACAGACTTTTATTCATTCCACTGCATTTCAATTTCTAAAACAACTATGAATTATTCTATCTGTATTGAAAGCAAGCAATATTCTCCGTAACCTTTGTAGCAAGATCATCAATTTGTTTTTTCGCAAATTATGTACCAAAATGATTCTCAACTAAATATGCATAAGATGATAAGAACAGAGCCTAAAAGAATGCAAAATATCGAGAATTTAAATTCGCGAAAAGGACAGATTAGTGTTTCACCACCTAGCGCTTTAAAATAGCCACTTCTACCAAGTTCTTAAGCCATAGCAAACGTTAAGAAAGATATCCAACATAAATAAATGTCTGATATTAGTACTCATCATATATAACAATAAATTCTAGACACGAACAAACGCAAATATCATTTTTTTGTCTTTTCAAATAATATTCTTCTTCTCTTCTCACCACAACACGAATAGCTTTGTAATTAAAGTTCTAACCAAGATAAATGTAACTTCTGTTGGTCAGAGTCAGATAGATTCTTATAAGTTGCAGCATGTATGAACACTCACTATCATCAGAAACTGGAAAAGTTTTACACTCTTAGAGCAGGAAAGACAATATATCTTCTAAAAGCACATTTAGATCTGTATAAATACCTGCTTATTTAAAGCATCTAAAGTTTCCTCATTAAGGTCATTACTAGCAGTGATACTGGTCTTTCCAAAACCAGTCACTTCAAATTCCTTCTCAACAGCACAAAAGAACTTCCGTGTCTCAGATGACAAATAGGCCAGGTCTCCCGAATCAAGCCTAATGCCCACTGCTCGATAGCTGACTCGCCAAAGAAAAATGAAAAATAAAAAAAGATTGATCCAATTGGACAAGAACATTGATGTTTCCAATTGGTCGAATGCTATGAAAATTGAAATGAAAAAAGGACATCTAGGAACATTAGCTAATCCGAGAATGAGCGGTGAGTG
Organism: Euphorbia schlechtendalii; assembly: GCA_949673415.1. Lineage (NCBI taxonomy): Eukaryota > Viridiplantae > Streptophyta > Magnoliopsida > Malpighiales > Euphorbiaceae > Euphorbia > Euphorbia schlechtendalii. The sequence continues at coordinate 6,948 of CATIWQ010918770.1, read as the reverse complement.
GAATATGAAATGTGTGACATTACATGCATAAAGACCAGTTTCTCAATACATATTGACAAAAGCATGGACAGAACAAGTATGCAAATTGACATATCACAAGCTTTTCATCATAATGTTTTTCAGAAGTATACAATCAAGCTACAGATTCTGGAAGCCCCAAGGATTATTCCAATATCACGTTATAATTTCTACGTCAAATGGAATTTTTTGGTACATCCGTACATGAAGCAGCCCTGTCAGCTTGTCTATTAATCATATGAATGCTTTTATAGCAATTATTATTTAGCCTACTAAAATTCGAGTAGTTATAGCATATCAGTGAATGATCAAGGGAGTTCATGCATATTTTTTTAAAAAGAAAGAAATTAATTGATAACAAACTTACAGACTCACCCCAGATCATTAAGTGCTAGTGCAACCGCACAAAAGTTGGGGACTCCACTTCTCATGACCTGGTAAATGAATGTTAGCACAATGTAGAAAAAGTGAAGATAGACTATATAAAAATTGTAAGAAGTACTATGTGACTGAACTAACAAGACAACCAGTAGACAAACAAAGGGAGATGATTTACAAAAAGAATCCTTCATAAACAAGTCTCATAATTAATTGTAATTCAAATCTGTTTAATGCCTTAATCCATAAATTTACTTATGATTCGACAATAGAAGAGATTAAACCAACAAATGAACAGTATAAGATCCAATAAAAGAAGATCAAAATTATAATTTGTCGTACTGATTTTCAAATCTCTTTTGTAATGACAATATTGAGCCATGAAAACAAAGTTGAACACCTAACCAGCTAACCGTGAGTCTTTATCAGTGCACAAGGGGAGAATATACAATAAGTTAAAACTTATGTTCAATGCTAATCTTAAGCATTAAATTCTAAAGTAAACAAAGTTGATGCACTTATAACTAAACACAAAGGTATAGCACAAAAAAAATCATAGGAAAAAGAAAGAGAAGCTGAGACAGATAGGGCTAGCCATATATCTAAAAATCCGCACTCACATCATATGTATCGACAAGAGCCAGAAAGTTGCTTGGAAAGGCCAAAGCATAGGAAATGAAAGCGGCCAGTTCACTATGATTGGTCTCACCAAAAGTTCCTAGTAATGAATTTGACCACTGCATATAATATACAATATTAAAACTCAATGCATATAATATACAATATTACAAACTGAATAACATTGAAGACACATTGAAGATTGTCAAAAAAAATGAATGAAGCATAATTCCTATCAAGTTCACTTTCAACTTGAACCGTCATGAGTGGTAAATCTAAACCATTCAATACAAAGATTAATGACAGATTTATTTTTCAATACAAAGAATCAATTACAAAATGGGGAGGTTATCAACATGACCTCACTATTCACATAATCAGCAGGACACTAATGAACATTCTGAGTTTACAATATTTAAGATAAGTGATTTGGTTAACGTGCATAAAATTGAACAAATGCAGTGTGCATTCACATGTATTCTATAGTATAATAGAAAGGGGAATATCTCCTTTCTGAACTTTGCTAAAACTAGACACTAGATTGGCTTATCACTTTCTTTTGCATGTAAGATGAGTTCTACTCCTTTGAAATGTCAAGAATCCAAAAAATTTATGTTACAAGGGAAACCCTACAATATACATTTGCAAGAACTCTGCCTCCTAAGGAAAGCAATACCAGTGTTAAAGTGGTTAGAAAATACTATTTTCACAACCTAGCTCAAGTTCAATGAGTGTGTGCATGTGTGTGAGAGTATATAATAGAGATTAGACCGCCAATTATTGTTGCAAGATGAGCACACCTTTCATAGCGGTGTGTTAGCTTAGTTATCAAATAACACTAATAAAAAAAGGTCAACATAAAACACCTGAATTTTGTTCAACCATGTTTGTACCAAACTAACAAAATCCTCACAGTTAGTTGTACCATCAGAGCTCTGTAGTGATTTTTCCACTATCTCATCAAGACTCTGCATACAAGAAGATATATCAGGACAACAAAATGAAACAAAAGTGAAGAAAGAAATAGACTACATAAATGCTCTATGCATGCCTAAATGATAGCACTCATTAGAGACCATCCAAATTTGTATAGCGAAAAAAAACTTAACACCCATAATACGAATACTGAACAATGAAATGCCATGTCCAACCCCAACCTAAAGGCTCCAGATAAAAGAAAACAAACACGCATAAAGAATGCAACAGCAATAGGTTAGGTTTCTGAGACTTGATAATTGATAGACACACCATGAAAGTCTTAATGAACCAAGCTACAAACCTAGAAGAAATTACCACTGGAGTACTTCCATTACGAATCTACTATCATGATACTTTACGCACATTGTTTAAAGAAGGCGTTTAAACTAAGGCTTCAAACTACACAGATAAATCTACATGACTTCACCTTTTTACATTTCCCATTATATTTATTGCCAAGGAATACTAATAGTAACAGCAAAGATAGGTTTTTTAAGTAGCTTCTGGAGGTTACCAACCATATATGAGCTAACAAACGCATGGGAATGTGTTCCACGCAGAGGTATCCCGAAAAGTCTACCAGCTGCAACATTGCTGTCAAACAAAACAAAAGGTTGAATAAGCATGCCAAGTCTGTGGTGAAAACAAAGAATTAATACTTGATTATATTCTGCACATGGTTTTTTTTCTTGAAGCTAACTAGGTTAAACAATACCGCCAAGATTGTCAATCCGCTATAGAAGGATGAAGGATGGATAAAATGGCTACTTATGGAACAACTTTTACTCTACCGTCTAAGAAAGAAAAGGAAATTTGTGTCCTCCAAATTAAACGGGACATGAAAGTCCAAAGATGCTCAGAGGCAGGAGAGAGCAGAAAATTTGGTACAGATTTTGAACTGGATCAGACAGATCACAATAAAATGAAAGAATACCAATCTTTTCTTTATTATTATTAAATTTAAAAAAAAAAATTACTAATGTTTTCAAAAATGATTTTTTAAATATATAGTGACACTTAAATATTTCATATAGCATAAAAGAAAAATCAAATATGAGCGGTTAATAAATAAAAATTAAGTGTGAGAGTTTAATGAAGCACAACATAAAAATTGGGATCCTATCATGTAAAAATAGAAAATTAATAAAGTATTTGACTATTTCGTGAAACGTGATAACTGAAACATGCTACCATCAAATAAAGCCTCATGGCCTCTTCAGAAACAGTGATCTTACTAAACATGAAAGATACTCTTGGTAGAAGAAAATCACATTTGAATTAAATATATGGCATAACAAAAATTGCAGGAAATTAATCAGCATTTCTTGGGTTATAACATAAAAATGAAAGAGCATAATGTATATCCTGATAATTACAAAATCCATACAATGGAACTAATAATCAATACAGATCAACGAATAATTTCACCAGAAACTTACCTTGTTGCATCAAATCCTCCAATATAGCTATACTTTGATGCCCCTATTCCACCATCAGGACCCTGTACATAAAATGAAGAGATTTTTACATGATCAAAACACAGTAGAGCAAACACTACATGACTAACAAGTAGAATGAGAAAAAAAATAACAATGGAAAACCTGAGCTCGTCTAAGGCCAAACTCTAGCAGGATCTTGGACTTTCCAGCAACAAATCTATGACGAGCTGCATTAGTAGCCACTAGTGATGCATAATTAACCAGATTCAATAATGGAGTTTCTAGCAATTGAACCACCTAAAAACACAATCATTATGATCAACTTCAATGTATTTACACTTTAGCACTCTATACATAATCAAACAACGAAAATCACATTTAAGCATGCAGTGAAAAAAGAGTAATTTCAAGATTCTTGTTACCCACAGCAACTGGTCCTCCAATTCTTAGCAGGGGAACTTTTGGGAAGACTACTGACCCTTCAGGAACAGCATACACTTCAACTTCAGAACAATCAAGTCTTCTAAGAAATTCGCAGAACCCATCCTATATTTAACAGCAAAATATACTTAAGACAACCAATTATCCACCAAAGAAATATACTCATAATCTGAACAAGATGCTAATACAAGTTGGAGGGTCATTAGACAAAACAAATAATGATTTGCCACATGACATTTTGCCAGAGTAAAACTGTGATAAAACTGGCATAATCCTCCTTTGATAAAACTGTGCAGTTTTCATCTATTCCTCCCTGATTTCAAATGCAATTGGAAAACTCTGACCAAATTACTAACACCAGAAGACGTTTGATTATTAATAAAAAGGATAAATCAAAACACGGATAATTGCTTGATGAATAAACTGGTTTCACTTACCTCGCAACAGGGCAAAGTTTGACGGATGAAAGTAATTTCTTCCTCGGTGAATTTAAAATTAGCAATCAACCTTATGCACTCATCCAATCCGGCAAAGATTGTATACTCACCGCCGAAAGGATTCTTCCGAAAATACAAATCAAACCTGAAACATAAAACCACACAAAACACAGAATACAGTCACTGAAAAGATGAGCAATACCAATTCAACCACTCAATTTTCAGATACCGAAAACTAAAACGAACGAAACACTAAAAAATAAAAATAGGATGAACTATCGAAACTGAACTTTCTCCATTTGACAATCACTTGGAATTTCCAAAAACTAATAAAAGAAGAAAGAAAGAAACTCACACGGCGCGCTCCTGATGCTTGCCAGCTTTCCAGTAAGCATAAGCCATAGTAAACTGATAAAGATCCGTTAAGAGAGGTGTAACCATGGGGTTGGTGGGTCCGTGAGGAACCCGACCCGAATCTCCATTGGGGCAATTGGCTTGAACCTCCATTTCTTCTTCTGTTAAATCCGATAAATACCCAAAAAAAAAAATTGAAAAAAATATTTGGCTGTGAGAATTAGTAGAGGCTACTCATATTTATACAAAAAAAAAAATACGTGAGGAAGAAGACGGAGTAAAGTGTTGGAATGGGATGGGAAGTCCGGTCTTATTCCGTGGAAACGACGGGGATTTGTTCGTCGGGGAATAGAATATATATAGTGAATTGTTCGTCGGGGGAATAGAATATATATAGTGAATGGGATGGGGATCGGAAATAGCAAGTTAGCAACTCTCTGGCCACATTTATATATTTATTTTGATATCAATTATTATATTAAAAAATTGTACTGTATTTTTTTTTTTTCAATTGTGAAAAAATAAGATGTACATTAATTATCCCACAAAGAAAAGAATTCGCAAGTATTTATCTCAATTTGGTTTTTCTGTTACAATAGCATTTTTTACATATAACACAAATTTACTAATTATATTCCTTTTTTAAAATAATTTGAAAAATCTCCAATCCACGCCGCCTGATGTAATTCAAAAAATTATATGCATAACAAACTTATGATTTATATTTAAACTATATCATTTATTAAAACATATTTTTTTTATGAATAAGCTTTTTTATTTGACTTGGAATTCGTGTAACATGTTAATTAATGATAAAAAAAGTTGATTATATGGCAATTGTACCACACCTATATATAAATGAGGACACTTTAAAATGTAAAAAGATTTCTATATACAAAATTGTCAAAATGACTATAGTTGTCGGTTTATTGGTAGATGAATTGGAAATAGAACTAAAACAACCTGCAGTGACTCGTTTTGAAATTTAGCTCTTCTATAATTAAATCTATTATTAGAAAAATGAATTTATAATTTATAGTTGACCAGATGCATCACACACCTAATTTGATTGAAAGAGAATAAACTGAAGTAAGGTCTTGTTCTCTTCAACTTCTAAAATTTGAACTGAACTTAATTGAACCGAACTGAACTTAATGGATCTAAACTGAATCTAACTAATGAACCTGAACTTAATAATAATACACTAATTATTAAAATAATAGTAAAAACCAATAAATGTAAAATAATAAAGTAAAACTACTAATAATTAGAAATAATAATATTAATAACTACCTATGTAAAATAATCAATAATACAATTTTAATATCATTAATAATAAAAAATTGTAATAATACGTAAAATCATTTAATTAAAATTTTGTAATTCAAATAATAATTATTGTTACAATTACACGTGAACTAATCAGAATTATTATAATATATAGTAGTTTGGATTCAAATTATCACTTATTATTGTATTACAAAAACGTAATAGTTTTTTTTCAATTTTTCGTTTCATTGTCTCATATCACATTTTCTAATTAATCAAATACTGTGATTATAAATAAAAAATATTATTATATTATAATTACATTAATAATATTATTATATTAACAACTAGTAATTATTACTATTTAAAAATTATTCTTACTATATTTATAATCAATGCTAATTACATTGTATAATAATTATTTTTCTATATTGATATTTTTATCATTATTCTTCTTATTATTATTATTACTATTAATTTTTATTAAAGTATTGATTAGAATAAGCATTATTAAAATTAAAATCTATGAACATGAACCGAATTTAATAGATCTGAACTTGATCGAACTTAACTTAAGTGAACTGAACGTAAAGAACCTGAACTGAATTGAACTTAACCGAACTTAACTAAACTAAATCAAAATGAAGGTGAAGAGTACATGACCTAAAAATTAATGTAACTTATAACTTAGTTATGTAAAACTTAACTAAAATAAGTTTGGAAAGAATAAAGACTAAATATGTAATTGTTACTTCTTTTATATAAAACTACCGTCAATTTGCTATTTGCTAACCGCATGCAATAATATTACAATGGTGACAACAAGAATCACTAATTCAACACAAAACTGTTCTTGCACATACATTCTGACACAACTGATAGGTGCAATTTATGTCATCAAAAGCTAGGAAATATCGGGTTAAAAGTAAATGTAAATGAGCAGATTTTATGAAGACCTTCAGTTATTTCAGGTTTTCTGCTTCAGAAGAAAGTCTCCAGAAGCTGTTTCAGAAGCT
>CATIWQ010918572.1:0-12411 GCA_949673415.1 Euphorbia schlechtendalii | reverse complement strand
ACAGATTTTTATGTGATCCGAAACAGCCTCCCCCGTTGATGAAAACCAGCACTAATAAGGGTACCACGGAATTCAGGAAAAGGCTTCTTGTGAACGGAACACAGCCTGCTCCGATGTAGAAAACCCGTAACAGCAAGGCATAATAACCGGAAATCAAGAACACAAACTGCTCCAACGTTGAACCATTAAAGCCATCAAAATGAAAAGCAGATGTTTTACCTTCTGGTTTCCAATTTTGATCTGTTCTCCCCAGTTGAAATTCAATCATATCAAACCAAATTTGAATCTCCATTACCTCTAATCATCGTGGAATCCACAAAATCTCCAACCAGTTTCGCACTCACAATTCCAGGCAACAAGATGCAGAAGATTGATTTTCTGTTGAATCCTCGATGCTTGCAAACCGTGGCCTCACTATCAAAGTTAGGTTAATAATATTAAAATTTTCGACCGACTCTGAACAGAGACATTGGATCTACGAGAAAGAGGTTCGGTTAACACAGAATTAACCAAATATCAAATAAGTTTAATATTATTAACCGATTCAAATTAAATAAGAATCAAAATCAAATTATCCAAATCGAAATAAATAATTCGATTTGGTTAAAAATTGAACCAAATCGAAATTTTAAATTAATTAACTTAATTTCAAATTCTAATACTTAAAATACAAAATGCATATATAAATATTACAATGGATTAAATGGTTTGGTAGAAACATATAAATGAATAAGAGTGTATTTTTGAGAAAAAGAATAAGAGTGCGATGTTAAAATAAAATTTTATTATATGTTTATATATATTTAGGTTTAGTTCGGTTATTACGATTTTTTCTACACAAAAACGGAATAACCGAAATAATCAATATTTACAAACCGAACCAAACTAAATTTTTAAAATAATCGAACCAAATTAATATTTTGATTTGATTCGGTTCTGTAATTCAGTTACCAAAACATTTGCGGACCCCTACCAGTTCTAATTAACTAGCTGTTCGTATTATATACATTTTCTTCTTTTCTTTTTCTGCGTACAATCTAAGCGTTATATTATTAATTTACGAAATAGTCTTCACTTACTTTCCACTATTACCCCTCCTTTTTATAATCAGACACTATTTGTTAACTTGTGACAAACGCTGAAAATTAAGATTATATCATGTTAAGTTTGGGTTTACCTTTTTTAACTTAATTTATATTCATTTTTATATTTGCACATTTTTATTGTGTATACTTTTATTCTTTAAGTTTTTTTTAATTTTTTAATTTTCGTATTTTATTTTATCATTGTTTCTCAAATCGTTTATTTTTTTGACAACACACCTTAAAATTTTTTGTTCGTCTCATTTTTATATTCAAAACACCATTCATTATGATATATTTTTTTAAAACTTTTTTTTAATTATTCGAAATCTGATAGAACATGATATGAACATGGTAAGAATCTAGTATTAAACATTATTATGTTAGATAACTAGTACATAACCAATAAACTAACAATTTTAATCTTAAAAGTGATTGAAAATGCATTAGAAAATAATTGCATGGTAGTAAACATTATTATGTTAGATAACTAGTACAAAAGCAATGAACAAACAATTATAATCTTGAAAGTAAATGAAAATGCATTAGGGTGATTACAGTACATGTAACATAAATATCTACAAAATATTGAATCAAAATAGCAATTATCTAGTAGTATCATGGTAGTAAACTGATAGAAACCATATATTTCATTATTATCATTCAAAAATAGAATTCAAAAGTTATAAGAAAACAAAATTGCGAATTCAGTAGCTACCAGATACTCAAAAAAACGATAATGCAAGGTATCTCTAATTGTTATCTCTCCACCAACCAGGTAATAGAAGGAACAACAACAAATTTGGTGATACACAAAGGATACTCATTGAGAAGCACACTTCGAAATCTCCAGCAAATTCTTGAAATTCAATTTCAAATCTTCTAGATTCTTATCTATTCTCAAACTTTTAAATAGATGATTTTTGAAATCTTCAAAAGCAGATGAACCGGAGATCGCAACACTAGCAACTCTATATATAACAAATTTGAAAACCCTGGTCCAATTTCCAAACAATATAGCGAAAGAGGAACACAATCCATTCTGCAGAGATTAAAAAACGAAATCGAATCAAAACAAAAATAAATCAAAACCACAATTCCAAAAAAATAAGATCGAAAAATACCCAACACGAAGAATATTTCCAGAGAGAAGAACTTATGAATTAACCAAAAAGATGAATATGGAAACAAATCATATTAGTAAAATCAGAGAAAAGATCGAAATCAACGAACAAAGAAGATGAGAAAATAACTGCATTAAAGAAAAAAAGCAACAAAGGAACACGTGATAATGAAAGTGAAAAAAAAAAATTATATAAAATGTATAACGCAAAATCAATACCTTGAAAAAGGTTATAGAAAGCAAGGAATTAGTTAGAGGGTAGGAAAGTAAATAAATTTACCAAACATGTTCATTTATAACAATTTCCCTCATAGGCAAAAAAATGTATTCATAACATGAAATGAAAAAAAAAACTTTTAAAGTAAGTAATTATTAACAAATCAAAAAAATCTGGATTGAATATTATATATTGATGAAAAAGAAAGCATCGTAATATTTATTACGTGAAATCATAAAATAGCTATACAAAATTTATATTTGGTCCAAATGATTAGTTTGTGTATGATTCTTCGTTTAATAAAGTCATTATGCATGTCCCATACTGTTGGATAAGTTGTCAATTGCTTCTATTAAATAAGTTGTGTGATTAGTAATTCAGTTGTAGTTAAAACATTAACTACTATTTCATTCAATTTTGAAACCGAAGAAGGAATAGAATTATTTTCATCTAATCTGATTTGAAATACATGAATTTCATATATTATGTGAATAAATATCAAGTCAAGTCATTTCGGATGAAAATTTTAAACTTTGAAAATAAAGCATTAAATTGCAACACATATTCACTTAATATACGTACTTGGCATATTTGACGACCCAATGACAAGTTGTAATTAGAACAATAATTCATCACAAACTCAACCAAAAAAAAAAAAAATTAATGACTGTCTTTTCTTCATTTGTTTAATTTCCTTCCACTTCCTCTTCTTCGACCCACTTTTAAAAATTATAATTTGATTTGAAGGACTTCATTTGCTAGTCTTTTTGAAAAAGTAATTATTTACAATTGATTTTCAAAATGCAGAGAAAAGTGTGTCCAGGGAAGAGAAGGGATTCATTTATTTTAAATGAATTATTTAAATTGAAGCAACTTTTCAATACATTAATATTTTTAACTTGTTAAGTCAACGATCATTACTCTCAGTGACTTTCGGCTAAAAAGAAATCATGGGTAAATAATCATAACATTGTTCAACTTTGACATAATACATCAGTTGTTTTTTGTATTTTAAAAAATTAATTTATATTTTCATATGTTTTGCATATTCACGTTACTACTTTCCTATACTTTACTTTTTATTATATTGCTAAGTCCTTTTATTTGTTAATATGTCATTCTTTTATTAAAATTTACCGAGATGTACATTTATAACAAAACCATTATTGCTTGTGATATTTTGACATTCAATTTTCTTTTAATTTGTCCATTTTATGCTCATTTTTTTCTAATGCAACGATAAGAAAAAAAAAAGTAATAAAATGTGTAAAGGTAAATAAAAAGACAATTAATTCATGAAATACCTTACAAAGTCACTAAATATGCACACTAGTTATTGTGGATTCGTGGATATTGTTGGTTATTGTGGATTCGTGGATATTGTTGGTTACATAATTTATTAGTCCCGACTTATTACCTAATTCCTCTGTATCATCCAAAATATGATAATACTATAAGAGCCTAATATATTCAATCAGTATTTTGAATCCAAAATTAGTGGCCGATTCATCAAATGAATTCCGGTGTATCATTAAATGTATCAAAATGACATATCCTGTAAAGATAATTATAAAGTATTATACATTCATTTACTAAAAATAAGGAGTTCCAACGGCATGGAATTGAGCTTTGGTGATGATGTTGGACAAATCCCTTTGGGAAATAAATAAGGCAGAAAAATAATTGATCTTTATAACAAGTCAATTGATTTTGTTTCATATGTAAAAATTACTGATAGTGTTAGCTAGGAATCACTCGCTTGAAAGAACATGTCAAATATGATAAGGAACAATAACTTAATGATCCAATTGGTGCCTATAAATCATCTCAATTTGTGATTGAGTCCCAAATTCACTTATCACTTTATTGCAAATTTAAAATGTCTTTGTTTTTGCACTTAACCCTTTCCCCTCATGATTATCCCTTTTGTTTTTCTTCTTCTTCTTCGCTTGTGAGTTGTGAATGAAAAGGCTAAAGCTCTTTTTAGTTGGAGGGCTTCTCTTCAATTTTATAGTCTCTGTTATCGACTTGGTCTCAAATTTGTGAGACATGTAATAAGTATAATGATCCCCCCAAGGTAGCAGAACTCTTAATCAGGTAAACCACATCCTCACCATTTATTTTTGTAACCTGCACCATCAAATGATAACACAAAAAATCTAAAAATTGTTGTAATTTTCATATAAGTACAAAGTCCACAATAACTTTGAACCCTCCCTTGCTTCTGAAAGAACGAGTCTCATTACAGGAAAAAAATTTACTTTGTAATGCATATCTTATGGAAGTGACAAATACATCAGAAAGAAGGATAAGCTTACATGCCCAGCTAAATTGAAACAAAAATAAATATCAATAACAATTTGTTAATCATTCAGATTTTGAACTGAACACAAAAAAATTCTTACCTCTAGCCATACAGAAGTAGTTTCATTTCCTGTGAAAAGATACTGGCCAATAAAAATAGTGTCTCCTTTCTTCACCGACTGCAAACATAAAATCATCCATGATTAGCTATGTCCAACTTAATAAACTTTCATATATATATAAATGGAGCAAACCATGTTTATCATTGTTCAAAGGTTCAAAATGTTTTTGAAATTCATTAGGAAGTAATTTCCTAATGCAGCAAATAATACCAACAACTTAGCCAGAAGTTGTTTATATATGTTAATGTTTTCACTGGCTATAGAGCATACATGTCAAGGAACATTAGACAAATTCTGAACAAATTGCTGAGACATTTAAAAATGAAGAACATGCTGTATGAAGCATGAATCGAAAAGGATCCATAATGGTATGTACTCAGACAAAGACTATATACCTTTGATAACCTAGTAAAGTTAATTGGTAGCAAATTTGAAGAAGCTTCTTTATCTTAATCTGGTGTGAGGACAACAGTGGTATCTGCCTGAAGGGAAATTGGATGCTTAGTTGTATTCACAACATGCAATTCCGGACCCACTGTATCCAGAATGTCCTAGAATCAAAGCCAAATAAATTATTACTTGAGACAAGCTGAAGCATAACATTGGCAAGTAAAATCGCATTCTTATTTAGGGGTAGTGGTAACAAAACTTATAACATCCTAAAGTAATCATCAACAGTAAAGTCCATCTAAAGAAAAAAGTAAAAAGCTAAGGTAGATAGGTGCAAATTACTGAAAAACACCATGTTCAACCCTAACTTTGTAAGGAGGAACGGCTCCAGCCATCGTGATCGTTGGTCATTCCAAGTCCAGCAAACAGTCTCTAGCCGGAAATCAACATCCGACCGAGGTTATTGGAAAGATAATACGTGGTCTAGCCCTAACCCTAATAAGGTTTACTTTGAGAATTTTCCAAACTCCTACGATAGTGCTTCAATGACAAGAGTGTTTGCAAAAATTGGCGTGTTCAGAAGCGTGTATGTGGCGAGAAAAAGGAATTGGAAAAATATGAACTTTGGCTTTCTCACATTTGACACCTCCTTGCCATTACGTGAAGTCCTATTTAGACTGAATTCAATATCTATTGGGATTGTTAGGCTGAGGGCATTCAAAACTAGATTCACGAGACTGGAATTCACCCATACGGAAAGAATCAAAGTCCCTGAGAAACCTAAGCCCAAAAACATCTTTAAAGAATCATTTAGAGGTGATCGCTCCTATGCGGATGTTGTATCGAGACGACAGGACAACGATGTCAAGGCTACCGCTGGACAATTTCGAACGAGTAGAAGGGTTGAAGGATCTCGTTATACACAAAGTGAACATATTGATTGTAATTCGAGTTCCATGATGGAAGTTGCACCATGACGATCGCGTGCGTGCTTGGTTAGGTTATTATCGATCTCGAATATTAGGAATATGTTTGAATTGATGTGTGCGAAGGGCTTTGACATTGAGTTTGCGGCCCTAGCGGGAGGGGAGTACGTATTGATTGGTTTTAGCACGGTAAGCGCCATGCACGCATTCGTAGAGGACTGCTGGAAAATAATGGACCACATTATCTCTGAGGCAGCTAAGGTTTCAAACAAATTCTCATCTTCTGAGTGCACTACGTATCTTGATTTAATGGGCATCCCTCCGGCTATGTTGTGCGAATCATTAATAAGGAAGTTAGCCTCTAGTTTCGGTCGAGCCATCGCAATTGATAATGATTTTAATGCTCCAGACCGTGTGGATATAACTTCTTGCCTTGTTTCGGTGCCGGTGGGCACGATTGGAAAGAAACTCAAATTGAGTGTCGGTTCTCAAGTCTTGATAATCAAGGCGATGCTTCGTCAGGGAGTTAGATGTAGTCATTGCGATGGAAGCACATCAGAATCATATAGTGAGAATGGGCAATATCCATCTTCCGAAATGACTAATTCTGTGTCAGAATCTTGTGTTGGTTCTGGTCAGGAATATGATTCTTCCAGGCAGAAATTATTGACTTCCAGTGGAGGCAGGCTCTCGAGTGGCAGTGGGTCTTTGGGCCCTGGATTCCAGGCTTGCAGTGATGGGAAATAGATTGCCCATCTTAATGCAGCAGGCTCGATTTCTGTGGTTAACAGAAGGACTATTTCTTGGGGTATTGGATTGCGGGCTATTCGGGACAGCGAGCGGCAGGCTGTCTGCGGGTTGCAGGCTGTTCGTGACATATTGCAGACTACTCCAGGATTAGCAGGAATGGGCAGTTCATTGGGTGTGGCAGCAGGGTCTGTTTTAGCAAACTATGGACAGCAGGTTGGTTTAATGGCAGATGAGTCTGAGGCTCCGGGATTGGAATAGCAGGTTGTTCGTGGTAGTGGCCTAAACAGTAGCCACGTGTGTGTTTCGATGGAGGATGGAATACAGGAGAGTGGTTTTGTAATGAGCACGTCAGGACCGGATATTTCTAATATGAATAGGGTGATCATTAGAACAAGTGGAACCACTGGGAATCTAAATGAAGATATGCTAACCTTCAATGTGGGTAAGGAGAGATCGGTATTTTTGATAGATAACATGTTGATGTCATTGTCAAAGCATTGGAGGATCGACGCGGCTGTTGAGCATTGTTGTGGGAATTCAAGGTTTTTGCTATGTTTTTATGGTAGTTAATTTCTTGTGTTGGAATTGTCGAGGAGGAGTGGCGAATGGTGCGAAGCAATCTTTGGTTCGCAATTTGATACGGAGATGGAGCTTGGATTTTTTCTGCTTAATCGAAACAAAAGTGGCGGTAGCTTCAAACCAAATGATGCGCATATATTGGGGGCACAATGATTTCGGAACTAGCTTTGTTCCGGCAAATGGTCGATCGGGTGGTATTCTTATCTCGTGGAATACTATGCTATTACAAGGTAATGTTGTTCACTCTTCTCGTTGGATTCTTGTTCATTTTAATTCACACCATATGGACTTCCATGTTTTGTGTGTCTACGGCCACCTTAATTATAATGATCGCCTACAACTTTGGGTGGAATTGATATCGGCAATCTCGGGGCTTAGTAATGTGATTATTTATGGAGATTTTAATGAAGTGCTTCATAGTTCCAAACGTTTTGGTGGGGGAGTTTTTGACTCGATGATTGAATTTAATAACTTTGTTGAGGAAAGCAGGCTTTATGATATTCCCCTTAGTGGTAGAGACTACACGTGGTCGAATAAACTATCGGATTGATTGGGCTATGATGACATGTGATTTACTTGATTTGTGGCCTTCGATGAATTTGTCAACGGTGGACTCTACGCTGTCGGATCATTTTCCCATTATTTTCTTGTCTCATATCATGGAGCCATCGGAGGCTAAGTTGTTTCGATCCCCTAATTGTTGGTGGGATAACTCGGAGTTTTTGCCATTTATCACAGGGAAGTGGGCTAGAATTTGTAATAAATGGCCATCGTGTGATGTGGATTTTAAATTAAGGAAATTATGGGACTTTATTAGGCCATGGCCTGTTGAAAAATTTGGGAAGCTCAAAGCGTCAATTAAGCTACTAGAGGCGACGGTGGTGGCACTCACCTCAAGCTCGGTTAGTAGACCTGTTGAGGGAGAGCCAGATTCGGAATTGTATCTCGTAAGGGCTGATTTCGCTTCCAAGAGGCAAAGCTTGGAGAAAATTAGACATCAACAATCAAGGGTGACATGGGTGCTTTTAGGTGATGACAATACGAAATTCTATCATCGTGTGGCATCGGCTAGATCACGTAGCAATTGCATTAGCCAACTTGAGGTAGATGGTGTGATGGTAAGAGATCGTAATGTTATTACCTCGTCTATTAGGAGCTACTATTCGGCATTGTTCAGTCGAACAGCAACAGTGCCTTTTACGTTACGTGATCTGAATCTCAAGGAGCTATCCGCCGAATTAAATGAGGGGCTAGTTAGACCATTTGGTGATGCTGAAATTTGGGGAGTCGTGTACTCTTGTAACGAGGGGAAAGTGCCTGGTCCGGATGGCTTTAACTTCTTTTTTTATAAGAGGTTTTGGAATGTGTTGAAGCCGAGCGTTATGGAAATTTTTTATAACCTCTTTGCTTTTGGGAAACTACCTATGTCGATCAAAAAATCATACACGGTTCTTATCCCAAAAATCCCAGGTTCTTCGGCTCTTGCTAATTATCGGTCAATCTCCCTCGTACATGGGGTTTACAAATTAATTTCCAAGGTCCTTGCTGCCCGTTTACAGTCGTGCCTCCCGAAATTTATTTTGAAAAATCAATTCGCATTTTTGAAAGGTAGAAGCATCCATGAATGCTCATTTATTGCATCGGAGGTTCTCCACTCTATTAGATCTTGTCGACGCTCTTGTTTGGCGCTCAAACTAGACTTCAAGAAGGCTTTTGATAGTATCTCATGGGATTTTATTGATGAGGTTTTAAGGAGGATGGGTTTTGACGATAGATGGATCAAATGGTTCTCATGTTGTAGAGAGAATTCGTCTACTTCTATTTTGATTAACGCGTACTAAGTGCCCCCATTAGTCTACATCGAGGAGTAAAGCAAGGAGATCCAATGTCCCCGTTCATCTTTGTGCTAGCCTTAGAGGGATTAAAGCACTTGTTCGATGCTTGTATTAGAAAAGGTTTGCTTCCGGGCTTTCAACTTGATGAAGCCTCCAGTGACATATCTATTCTTCAATTTGCGGACGATACTCTTTGTTTTTTACCAGCCGATGAATCTCTAATACCTGTTGTTGTGAGGATTCTTCATTGTTTCGAATTAATTTCAGGTTTGAGTATCAATTTTCATAAAAGCTCTTTGTTGGGTGTGAATACGGATGATGCGCTTGTTGCTAGGTGTGCTGATTTTTTAGGATGCAAGAAGGAGAATTTTTCGATTGTTTATTTGGGTGCCCCCTTAAGCTATAAATGAATCCCCCTATCATGTTGGAACCCTTTAATTACTAAATTCCATGGTAGACTACGAGGGTGGAAGGGGCAATGCTTATCGTACAGTGGGAGAGTTGTCCTTATTAAATTGGTTCTTGTGGCTCTTCCTATTTATCTACTCTCGATTTATAAACTTCCCTCATTGGTGAATGTCAAACTTATTCGTTTATTGAGGAATTTTCTTTGGAAAGGGGAAGCATCAGAGAGAGGGATAATCAAAGTGAAATGGTCTACGATCGCCTTACCGAAAAATGAAAGAGGCCTTTATATAAGGGATTTAAATGTGGTGAATTGTAGCCTTCTATTAAAGTGCTTTGGAAATTACATACCGAGGATCACGAGGGGCTTTGGTATGAGATTTGTGGAAATCGTTATGATATTAATTCATGGTCATCCATGGATAACTTGAATGGTCTTCGTTCTTCACATATTTGTAAAGGAATTTATTCATGTTGTGTCTCTAATACGGAGTCATGGACCATTTTCAAATCAAATATTACAGTGGTGATTGGGAATGGAAGAGGAAGCTCATTTTGGCATGACAATTGGACTTCCAACGTTCCTTTAGCACTACTTTTTGAAGGTTTATTTTATGTATGCAATCGAAAACATTGTGATGTGTAAGAGGGCTACTTGTTGATCTTTGGTGCGTCTGCGTTCTCAAGGACCTTTTGGAAACTTAATTTAAGGATGTCAAGCCGCAATCGATGTGCTCAATTACGGGAGTGGATTACGCTATCGAAGCAGGAGCTAGTATCACAGTCGGGCCTGTTACAGCAAGGGCTGCTATCCGCCACTGCCAGGGACAGTCTACAACAGGGGCTGCTATCCACCACTGTCGGGGATAGTCTGCAGCAGGGGCTGCTGTCTGCCACTGTCGGGGACAGGCTGCAGGGGTTGCTGTCCGCCACTGCCGAGGACAGGCTGTAGTAGATTGGTGGAGGGGCGGTTGTTTTCTCGTCAGCCGGATTTTGTTCTAGCTTCTTCAAATTGAAGTTAAGGTCTCAACATATTAATTTTGACATCATTTGGGAGTCGAGTCTCGCCCCAAGAATTAAATTCTTTGGATGACTTGTGTTTCATGAACGTCTATCGTGTAAAGAATTCCTACATCAGAGAAGATGCATTGATAATGCAAAGTGCCCTTTTTGTGAGGAGATTGAAACCATGGAGCATGCTCTGTTCCACTGTTCGAAAGCTCGAAATGTTTGGTGTAATTTATTCCGAGCTCTTGGGATTATGGTAGTCATACCAAGAAAAGGTTACGACTTCTTATTATGTTGGCGCACTATTTTTCGCATGGGATTGTGTAGACACTTTGCTAACACGTTGTGGTTTCTTGTTTCTTGGAACATTTGGAGAAGAAGAAACAAGGCAATTTTTTATGATAACCCGAGGGAAGAGGACTTAATTCTAGCAAGCTTACATCATTGTCTTTTTTTCTTTTCTTGTAATAGGATTATGCTCCCGTTTGGTATGAATGATTTTTTCATTCAACCAAACATTTTACTCGATTGTAATTGACCTTGTTCTCTTTGAGAACGCTTTTTAATTTAATGAAAAGGGAGTGGGTGTTTTGTAGGTAAGCGCCTCGCATCAACTTAGTTGGGACGAGCGCCCTGAAATTTTCACCCATTCCATTCTTTTTTCCGGAGGCGAGACACATCGTCTCTTCGAAGGTTTTTCAAAAAAAAATCTAAAGAAAAAGTATTGTTGAATTCTATTCCAAGACATAATCAGAATCTTTTGGAACAATTAAACTTTGACACCGAATGTTTACACCGAAAAACCATTGTCATGTTTCTTAAGTTATTCACAAACACGTAAGTAGTCCCTCATACAAACTCGGATATCAATGGATTTTTGGATTTTACCAACAATTATCTTCCTTATGGCTAAACTTATTGCAAATGCCACATTTGGATCGAACATGAGACTTTTGCAACTAAATCCCTTTCAACCACTTGTTAAGTTTCCTCCTTGCTTCCTTAAGCCAGGTTGTATATGTATTACACATTCAATTTGTTTAGTGACAGGCAAGCATAACACCAACTGCAAAAAGAGACTGATATTTCAAAGTAGGTGTCTAGTATGAAGAGATAAAGGCAAAGAATCATTTGATTAAAATAATATCAGACTTCAAATATTCTGATATATGCACCTTTATTTAGGTGCTAAAAAGTAAAATCTTTAATTTTGTAGGATCTAAAATAGGCCGGTCTGCAATACAACAACGATGTTAGAAGGCTAAGCCGGGCGCAGTGGATACGATGTCTAAGTTTGTCCGAGGCATGGGAAAATGTAGAATGATAGAATAGAATTAGATAGTTACCTTTCATGGGGAATAGTGCCTTTATATAGGGAGATATTGGATACTTGGCCCTTTTAGAGGCTGGCACATGGCTCTCTCAAGGGTAATTCTATATTCCATTCCTTTAAGGTTAATGCTAGTGGGCCTTGTTTAGGCTGGCTGGGCTTATAAGAGGTTGAGTTATAATATGCCTTGATATAAGATCCTCCAAGCCCCTAAACCCTAGGTCGACGTATGTGTGTGTGTATGCGCGCGCGCATGCATACATACATACATACCTACCTACATACATACATAGATATATATGTGTATATGTATATATATATATGTGTATATGTATATATA
>CATIWQ010918483.1:0-11017 GCA_949673415.1 Euphorbia schlechtendalii | reverse complement strand
TATTCCCAATAGTAGAAATTAGTTTCCTCAACAATTGATGTTAACCATAAAACATGCCTCAGTTATGCTAAAAAAATTGAATTTCTAGCAGGGAAAATGATGAACTACAAAGCATGGAATTTCAATCCCCAGAATATTAGGGATTAAACTGCTCAATAACTTTGAATTGTAACAAAACAGCTCATAATCAAATAAAATTAAAATATGATGAATTACACCAACAAGCAAATTTCAAAATACTTTGTTAAACCTAAAAACAATTTTAGAAGACGGATATAAATAAGACAGGTAATTTAGAAATCCGTCACACAAAAGACACTGCCAAATGGACAAATGATTGTTTACCTTGTGCATTCATGTAGTCCCGGCTTGCCTCAAATTCAATGAGGATGAAAACTATATCAGTTTGGTATAATAGCGCAACCTACAGTACATAGATGATTTCACTATTTAGTTCCGTGTAATATTTGCAAGCACACTACAAAGCGCAATCTAAGCATCCAAAACCAGACACAAAAATCATAAGAAAATCCTTACCAAATGTAGTAAAAGAGAGTGAAGGACCCACACACCTAAAAAGTGATCAATTTACCAGTGTCCCAATTTGACTAGGCTTTAGTTGCTTGAATGGAAGCATATCTGTAAAGTAGTTGGCAAATTAGAACAAAATAATTCTAGCTGAAGAAAGCCACCAACAATTAGCTACAATATAAAATGCTATGTATTGTAGCAAACCCCTCCAAAATAACCATATCAAAGAATCAAGTTTTCAGTTCAGTTAGTAACCACAATGAAGTTCACTTTATAAAGTACCATTGCTGCTATGCGTTGCATCGAAATCTTGTAATCAAGTAGCACAACACTGCATATACTTGATTGGGAGATCAAACTATTAACTTTCAATTCATATAACTAATTAATAAACAGAAGCAACACCCACACACATACATAACTAGCATATGAAAGCACTGTCCATAACATTTCTGTAATAGGAAGGGATGCATTAGTTTTTCTCATAATCGAAGTCTTACATCACAGTACCCATCACTGTAAATTCAAAGAGAGACGATTGCATCAAAGTGACAAAGGCTCAAAGAAGCAAACTTTATCATGTAGAATCATTAAAGTGACCATCAAAAGACAGTAGCTGCTATGTAATCAAACTTAGGAAATGTTTTATAGAAAAAAAAATCAAAGAGATTGAAGGTTCTCCTTAAACAAGCATTGAGTTCAAGAGATCGATTTTTCACTAAAATAGCCTTAACTTCACAAGATCATAAGGTTCTCTCTAAGTTGCCCTTGCAATTTAGTTATCATAGATTATAATTATATTAAAACACAAAAAAAATAAAGAAAATTGTTCTAAACCAAGCCCTAGCAAACGACCAAACTAATGGAACAAAAGCAACCATTAAGGTAGATAGGCATGAAGTACAAACTATAAAAATTGGGGAAAATTAAGTTTTCAGTTACTAACCAGTTAATCTCCTAATAATCATTAACTCTTTCCTAATAATTACAAACCTGCAAATGAATTTAACATTCATGTTAGAAAGAAAGATAAAATGACGAGGAGATGAAGGAATTTAAGACAGAGATAGCAACTAAACAAACAGGAATAGAAAAAAAAGAGAGGGAGAAAACGAAGAATAGGAAGCATAAACAAGAATTCCACTTACTTAACCTAAGGGATGAAGACGAGCATGTTAACCTAAGTGTAGATGACGTTGAGAAGGTGAACAAGAAAATGAGATGGTTACGATTGATATATACATATTAAGTTAATTAGCGTATATTTAGAGTCTATTTAGAGTCAAAATTAAACAAAACATTAATTTCTTAATTTTAAATTTAGCGTCAACATGGAATCAGACGCTATATTCCCTCTTAAAAATGCCGTAATTGGGAAAGTTTTAGGTATATTTTCATTTTTCGTAACTAGGTCGTAGTATAATTTCTTCAAAATTATATTTTATCTCTGAGTCGACGTTAATTGCGTCGACATTTGTCGACTCTAATTTTTTTGTCATTATGTGGACGCAAAAATGTAGTAAATATTTATTGTATTTCATATGAAAATTTTTGACTCTAAATCTACTCAAATTCATCGCTATTAGAGTTAAATACTTTGTTGACGCTAGTTTCTGAATCTAATTTGATATTTTCTTGTAGTGATCTTTCACAACTAAGTATTTAACTCTTCCGCTTAAGATCAGCTCAATTGAATTTAGTTCCGTATTGTATTGTAGTGAGTTAATTCCAGTTAGATTACAAATATTTAAGACAAAAAAGCTTTATAATTTATTAATAATACCATTTTTTTTGTTCGTGCGATTCTATTTCCGTTTTTCGAAATATAAATTTTTAACTAGACTCTTCTTTTATTAAAAATAATTATAGAAGATAGGGAAATTATGACGTGATAATAAAGCCCTTTTAACACAAGTATTCTTTTGGTGCAATTTATCTCATACATGATAATCTAGAATATATATATTGCAATAATATTTCGCATCACCAATCATATTTTTTTCAATTGTTACTTTTCAATCGCTGAATAAATGTCAAGTTCTGTAGAGGTGATTTTTTTTTCCTAAAAAAATTAATAAAAAATTAAAATGAAGCACTTTGAGATAGGAAATTGATCATATTGTGAGAAAGAAAGATGTTAATTAGGCAACCATGTTAATATGTTATACAACAAACCAACATATATAACCAACAACTGAATTTTATATATACGGATTTACAAATACAAAACAAGATAAGATATTGAAATATAACCATTCATTTTTTCAAGAAATATCTTAAATTTTAACCAATTAATTGCATTATAAAGTATAGTTGCCCTATCTTCCTTATCAATTTTACATAGCTCACAATTAAGCATCCTTAGCTTATATAATATATTACATATTAAACCTCAATTACAAGTTTGTGTCATCTGTCTAATTATTGTAACAATATGCAACAATAAACTCAGTTTAAGCGACTAATATTTGTCTCAATTACGAAACTCAAATTCAAATCGAATAAATGAATAAATTGGAACAAAGCAAATATAGATAAAAATTTATTGCTATAATACATTACATTGCCAAGCAAAAGGTGTGACAATATATAGAAACTTGAATAACTCATACAACCTTCTTCAGTTACATTCTCTCGATCGGACATACAACCGATAAGAACCAAAGAAAAAGGAACACAAAAAACGGAAAAAGAATTCAAAAAAGCAAAAATCCTAAAGGATTGAAAACATGATGTCAACAAATTACATTACATTCCCAGGATTTGCTTGTAAAAACAGAATAAAATTAAGAAGGCTTGTAGGCAATGAAACTAATGCACTGGACTTGGCGAACATTGTCGAACCCAATGATTCTAACGTGAGCACCTGGGTACTCCTTAACGCACTCGTCAAGCTCGCTCAACACCTGAACCGGGTCGGTGCACCCAAACATGGGCAACTTCCACATGGTCCAGTAGTGTCCATCATAGTACCCTGGGGATCTGTTGTTCTCACGGTACACGAATGGGTGCTGCATCACAATTCTCATTAGTTATCACACAAATTTGAACTGAACTTAATTTTCTTTCTGATTATAAGTAAAACAAAAAAAATAATACTCACGTCCAACTCCCACTCCAAGCAGGGAATCCAGCCCTTGCGGAGAAGGTACTGAACTTCCTTCAATAGCTGCTCCCGGCTCAATGGTGGCAGGTATGACAGTGTCTCGAACTTCTTCAACCCTTGTGTGGGCCACACCTGTATTGAACGAAACTTGTTTAACACTTGACTTTTGACTTTGGACATTAATAGCTAGACCAAATGGACATTGGACTCATATACTAAGTTTGTGAACTGTACGTCTAGGGCATGGTATATGTGTCCAACTGGTTAAAGCTCACGATAAAAAAAAAAAAGATTCGTTCTTATCATGTTTTTTATATAAATAAAATTTAAAAATTGAATGGATTAGTTAGATTATTAATTAATAATTAGTGCTTTTTATTTAATGTTAGCATATATTCCAGTTATGAGCTATCTTTACTTCTTATTTCGGAGCTCTTAAATTTGTAAACACCCTATGAACTGTAATAATGTTAGTTAGTTACCTTCATGCATTGAACACGGCCACCGTTGTTGGTAACGGAGGTGATGTCAGAGGGGGCTTTGCGGGTGGCGGGGAAGGCGGCGGAGGATTTAAGGCCGGTGAAAGGGGCGACCATGCTGGCCTGAGCAGGGCTAGCTCTGCTGATGCTAGCAACAGTAGCAGTTGAGAGCATTGAAGAAGCCATTTTTTGTTCACTCTCTCTCTTTGAGTTGAGGCCTACTGCTCTACCAATACTCCCCTTTTAATGACCCCTTCCAATCTCTGTCGTTTTGCTCTCTCTTCTGTCGTTTTTCTTCCATTAAACGGTTTCCTTCCTAGATTTTTTTCTTTACCACAAAATGAAAGGTTGATATTGGTTGTTAGCCTTATCATTTCCAGCCTATCTTCGCCTGACACGTGGAACATCGTCCATAACCTTATCTCATCTTTTTTAGCTATATAGTTGATTTATGGCCCTTCATTTTTTTCCCTGGATAGAACCACTCTTTCATTTTTCAAATATCTCTTTTCATAGTACACTGACTATTTTTATTGTGTTATATTATCACAATTATTGGAAAAAAATGAATATAAATTTTCAAATTTTATCAAGCTTTGAAAGTTAGATTTTCATCTGAAAAGATGATGAGGAATGAATGCACCAACATATGGCAGGTCATGGGCCAAAAAAATGTCCTCTTCTTCAGGGTATCATACAGTAGCAAAATCATATTAATTCCCTGTTATTTAACAGAATATTCTTGGTCTTATTTATCTTTTCCATTTTAAGGAAATCAGAAACAATCAACAGGACACCAAAACATGAAGAAACCTCGTTCAAATAAACTGAAGATAAGATAAACACGACGAGCTAAAAGAATTAGCTACAAAATTATTATTGATGCCAACTAGATTAAATAAATACGAGGTAAAAGAGTATGAAAGCTCTTTACAATCTAAAATAAGAGTGAGCGACAATATTTTTTTTGTAAAGTACATAGAGTTGAACGTGAGTATCCTGCAGTCCTAATTTTTTTGTGGCCTGGATTAATATTTTCTAGCAATTCCCAAACGTTTTCCGCGGAATTTGAAATTCTAAAACTCTTTTTTACAGATAGACAGTGGCGCTACATTTCCTAAAGCTAATGCATCTTTTGTACCCATGAAAACATTGAAGCCCTAATCCGTTTTTTGCAAAATATAATTTTAAAAGTAACTAACTTTTGAATTGCTTTATGTTATTTATCTGTCAATCAAGCAGTTATGCAATGAGTCATAGAAACTCAATAATGTCATCGTTTGTAAGTCCAAAATTGGATTTGATTTATGAAATTTGAGTTTGATTTTTCAAATAAATGTATTTTTTATAAATCTTGAAATAGAACATATAGATGCAGAAGGTTAGCATATCATCATGATAAGGAAAGGGTTTTAGGCCACACTTAATTTTTGAGCTCCAAAATACTCTGTGAGCAAAAAATTAACAGGCCCACCATTTCTGTGGTGATGTTACTTTGAAGATACAAAAACACAGGTACCCGATCTAATTTCTTATTTCAACACCACATAAATTATAATAAAGACTTATTATTTTGTGTTGAAAATTTATTTGTCCTCTTTCAATTTAGAGCTTGAGGTTCATGTTTAAAGAGATATGCAGATGAAGTTAAACAATGGAAATAAGCATATCGATAAGTTCAATTTCAATTCAATTAGAGGTAGATGTTGTATATGAGATTAATAACCATATCAACTTAATTATCATCGTATAGTATTCAAATTTGCTAAGGTTCGCTATTCAGGTAAGTGGATCATTTTCATGTTTTGAACGAGCCAATTTTACCCGATAAAATAATTTTACGTTTTAGTTTTGTGTGACATTTTTTTATTGTTCATCCGGTTCATCGGAACTTTGCATCTAGTAAATTCAGATTCGATCCGGGTTTAACACTTAGCTATGGTGGGTTAATCCCTTAATAAGGATTTTTTTACGTTCACAAGTCTTGAACTCGAAACCTTACTTAAATAATCACAAACTGCTTACCACATGAACCAACCTCATTGAATATATTTCGTGTAACGTAAAAATATTAAACATGTCAATTAATTAGCCATGTATATTTTGTATCGGGTTACACAAATCAACGAGGACATGTAGAAATATTAGAGATTATCATAACAGTACTAAATTCCTATGTTACAAAAATTTATTTGTATATATTTGAAGAATTATATATGAAATCATAGGAAGATAAAATTACAATTCAAAACACGCAATACAAATGAAAAGAAAACTAATTTGACTTGGATACTTGAAAACTGTTAGTATTTCAGTATAATTGGATCGACTGGATTCACCAATGAGATCGTTACGTTTCATCAAACAAGTCGGGAGAGTGCGGAGTGCACACTTGTTCGGTTACGGTTGCTATCTGGGACTCCAGAGGCAGTGTCCCCAAGTGCGGGGTCGCGGCGGGGCCCTAGGGCAGCTCCTCGGGCTGGGGTCGAGCTACAATTTTTTATTTCTAAACAAACCCATCAGTTGGAAATTCATAAGAAAAAATGAATTTTGGACCGAAACAGTGAACCTTTTGGACACAGCTGAAACTAAAAAAAATGATTTTTAGACATGGCTGCTACCCAAAACAGTATGTTTATTGGAATTTTGGTTATTCATTTAAAAAAAAAGATTAGCAGACATATAGAAAAACTCGGTTGATTTTTCACAGCAATTCATATTCTCGTTCTTGACTATTTCTAACTTTATCCGATTGAAAGTTTGATGAACCGATCAAATAAATTTCAATCTGAAGGCGTACTGCGACTTCAGAAACATCCGGAAAATCCATAGATTCCAACAAAAACTAATATGACTTTACATTCATTTTGAGACGCAAGTATTATACTAGCTTTGAACCTGACATGATTAAAATCATTTTATAATCGTATATCTAACATGTATCCTGGATTTCAAAATGACTAATATTTGTAATTCGGAAGAGCAACTTGACAACTTGCAGTAAAACTCGTTGTCTTTTCGGGTGTTAAAATGAGGAAATTATAATAGGGACCGGGTTCTAAAGACGTTTTTCTCGCATGAATGACATGTGTCCCATAAATAGTTGAAATGATAGAAAATAATAGCATAAGTAGTTGTATGGGACACATGTTATTCATGCGGGAAAAACCTTCTTAGAACCTGGTCCCTATTATAATTTCCCGTTGCAATGAGCTAACGTGTGCCCCTAGCGTACCACCTCCTTGATTTAGGTCTTTATAATTTAGTATAGCTTGAAACATGGTCATAATCTGTAATACATGACTGAAATGATAAAACAAACGTGGCAATGCGTCATTGCAGTCGAGTTCACCTGCCCAAACGTGGCAAATGATTTCATGCTCATTTACATCAAAACTGGGAAAATCTCATTGTGTCACTTCTTACTAGAGAATGCATGAAACCTTTTAATAAGTGCTTGCCAGAAACATGGTTACTTGGGCAAAATTCTACATGTACAGTGTTATGATATATGTACACAATGTACCATTCACAAGGAATTGGTAGATAGATGAATATGAACTCACAAAAATGGAAGGCGTTATTGGCATGTAACTTGCTTATTACTCAGTAGTTGCAAATTTAATTGAATGCTGTTAGTTCTAAATTGGAGGATGCACAAATAAATATATATATAATTTCTGCAAAAGAATTCTTCAATATTTTCCCCCACAATGTAATACCAATAAAATTTCCATCGTTTGCAAAACCAATTGAAGTCAATTACAAGAATCCTCAAGGAACGAACCACGTCAACACTTAAATTACATTCCAAGGATTTGAAATGGAAAAAAAAAATTCAGATTTAAGAAGGCTTGTAGGCAATGAAACTAATGCACTGGACTTGGCGAACATTGTCGAACCCAATGATTCTAACGTGAGCACCTGGGTACTCCTTAACGCACTCATCAAGCTCGCTCAACACCTGAACCGGGTCGGTGCACCCGAACATGGGCAACTTCCACATGGTCCAGTAGTGTCCATCGTAGTACCCTGGGGATCTGTTGTTCTCACGGTACACGAATGGGTGCTGCATCACAATTCTCATTCGTTATCACACAAATTTGAACTGAACTTAATTTTCTGATTATAAGTAAAACAAAAAAAATAATACGCACGTCCAACTCCCACTCCAAGCAGGGAATCCAGCCCTTGCGGAGAAGGTACTGAACTTCCTTCAATAGCTGCTCCCGGCCCAATGGTGGAAGGTATGACAGTGTCTCGAACTTCTTCAACCCTTGTGTGGGCCACACCTGTATAAAACCCGTGTTGTAATCTCATCTCAACCATTCAATGCAAAGTAACTATAATCCATTAATCCACAAAACATATTAAGAGTTGATACAGTTGCTGTAATGTAATGATGTTATGACGTTACCTTCATGCATCGAACACGGCCACCATTGGTGGTGATGGAGGTGATACCGGAGGGGGATTTGTGGGTGGCAGGGAAGGCAGAGGAGGATTTGAGGCCAGTGAAAGGGGCTACCATATTGGCTTGAGCAGGGCTTCTGCTAGCAACAGTAGCAGTTGACAGCATTGAGGAAGCCATTTCCTCTGTTAATTATTTACTTACTAAATTACTACAATTACTTAACGACACGCTTTGTGTTTGAGTTGAGACCTATTGCTCTGCTTCCTTTCCCCTTTTATTCACCGCTCCAATTTCTGTTGTTTTCCTCTCTTATCAGTCGTTTTGTTTCCATCTTTCAATCCAACGGTCGCTGGTTTTGGTCTGTTGGAGGATCATTTCCTTCGACACAAAATGAAAGGTTGATATTGGATGATGGCCTTATCATTTCATTTCCCACATCTCATGTTTAAATGATCAAAATTTGAACATAAAGATTTGCATTCACATTGAGCATCAAGAAATAACAATTCAGTTTGAATTTTTATTAATGCTAAATGTGGCTGTATATCTTATATACATACTCCACGACAGCACAGCGTGATATCTTGAACTTACAGGTTCTGAACTTATTTCAGTGTAAAGAGAAAAGAGCATAAATTTAACAATCGCAAACTGCGTGTAAATCAATCAATGGATTGGAGGATATCTTAAAGAAATTAAGTTTATGTTGAATACAGTTAAATACAGTTGAAAAACATTTAACCTTTGCAGAAGGTTCGAGACTGGACACCTCCTTTCCCAATTGTGATGACAAATACAATCCAAATGAGGCAAAATCCTCCAAGACTTGCCTTTATATTTCAAGCCAATACTCTCCTTCGTAGCTCCCTCTAAAATATAAATATGTCATATGCAGGCAAATATAGCACTAGAATAGCTTAAAACATGGTTAAGTAACCATAACAATAATTAGTATCTGTTCATGGAATCTAATAAAATAGAATAAGAACTCCAAATAAAGGCACCGTAATAATATATAGTTTTTTCCAAAGATGTGACAAAATCACTAGGTACACCAAGTATAAAGTAATTGAACAAACTAAATCCAAATTGGAGTATAAAATGTCATTCATGATTTCAAGAATTTATGCAAAGTAAAATGTTTAAAACTAAATTACATGTCACGATCGAGCATATCTTCTTTTACACCACTACGAAATGACTAGATTACTGTATGTCTTTGTTATTAATTTTCAAATAATAGATATCACTTTCTACAGAATAAAAAAATAAAATCAAAATTCAAGGATTGTTGTTACTGTGATTTTGAGGCGGAGGCAATTTGAGATTGAAAGACGATAATCCAACAGTAGCATCACTTTTAAGCTGATCAAGCTGTTTCATACCCCGACGAAGCAAATATTCGATGTAGATGAAATTTTTCCGATCCACTTCCTTTGAATAACGCCGGAACTCCGCCGATACAACCGATTCAATACGACCACGATCCTCCGGTGGTTTCAAACGGGCAGCACGGAGGAATGACCTATAGAGTCCCAGGACTTGCTTCTGCATCCCTGAGAACTTTGGCCCTCTAGAAACTCCCATTGCAACTTCTCAAACTTTGTTTCTGAAATCGTCAAATTAAACAAACCGTTCAACATATATCAGAAAGAGAATACAAATTCAAATATAGATGAATCTTACCTGGGTTACAGAAAATTTGCAGGTACAGAAGCGTTCAATTTCGCAACACAATTGAGAAAGTAAAGGTGGGTGACGAAGGTAATGGGCCTCTTAAGTTACGGGTTTGGAGTCTTTGGACTCTAGGAAACCTAATTCGAACTAAACGATTTAAGATTAGGCCAACCCCTAATACATGATTTTGTTTGTAATACTATTTTATAATATAATTTTCTCCCGTCTCACACCCACAAATGCGAGAGAAAGAATTGGTTATTCTTCTGAACTGCTAAGCGTCGCCCGTTTTTACTTCGCGTCGCCCGTAATTTTTCAAATACTTTCCTCTTTTACCCCTGGGCTTAATTTCTCTATATAACCCCACTTCACTAACTTTTTTTCTATTATAACATCCAAACTTCAAATTCATACCCCAAACTTTCTCTAAAATTCAAAAAAAAATTTCCGGCGACATTCCGGCGACATGGACGGGCGACGGAGGAAATCAGAAGCGTCGGCTCAGGTAAGTTATCGAATTTCGTTTAACATCGGGCGAGCTTTTTCCAGGCCGTAAAACAGCACCGGAAAAAGCTCACCGGAAACCAGTCGGGTTTGCAGTTTCCGGCGCCGGAAACTGCAAACCCGACTGGTTTCGGTTCGTTTCCACCGAAAACGAACCGATCTGTTCGTTTCCGGTGGAAACGAACCGAGTTGGTTCGATTCCGTCGCCGGAAACGAACCATGACTGGTTCGTTTCCAGCGAGGGAAACGAACTGGTTCGTTTCCGGCGACGGAATCGAACCAGGTTGGTTCGTTTCCACCGGAAAC
>CATIWQ010918336.1:0-25741 GCA_949673415.1 Euphorbia schlechtendalii | reverse complement strand
AGTAGTTCGTGCACGTGAGATTGGAGAGCTTCCAATTGCGAGCTTCACGACATCCGTCTCTTAAAGAGACTATCAAGTAAGTTTTTATCTGTGATATAATCCTTTTTAAACCCTATCAATGGTTCTTGAGAAGATCCCATTAGAATTCGAGAAAATTTTAACCGGTAATTTCGCCGACGCGGTTATGTTTTCGATGACAATTCCCTACAGTTTGAGCTCTTTTGAGGCATCTTGATATCTGAGGCAACAATTTGAATGGCCTCCCAGTTGACATTGGTTACCTTTTGCAACTGGAGATTTTGTAACCCACTAATAACAGGTATTGTTTTAAAAACAACAAACCTCCTCACCTTTGTTCCTCTTGCTCTTACTTGTTTTGTTTCTCTGGATTATATCGATTCAAATTAGGATGTTGGAATAGTAATTACTAATTAACTAACGTTTGTTTATCAACTAATTTCTTTGACTCAAGATAATCACCTTCCAACTTCTATCGGCAACTCGCTTGAAGAGGAAGGAGCCTCAAAGAATGTCCTTTTTTTTTATTTAAATAAACTGTAACATCTTTTCTTCTTTAATTAATCTATGTAAAATTAAGAACCTTATTAATGTTCTTAAATAAAATTTTTATAATAGGTTAATCTTTCATCAAATTATCTCACAGAGTTGCCTGGGTCTCTTAAAAATCTGCACAAGATGAAGGGGTTTGGTCCTAAATGCTCTGAATTAAGTAAATTATAAAATTATCGAATTGCAAGTGCAAGAAAATTAATTACAGTCTGTGTGCAGGCTTTACACCAGTAAAGTAGCCTTGCCTGGGGTTGGAGTATGCCTAAAATGAGTGGAGCCATTGCTTTCAGTTTTTGACATCTTTTACAAGCTTAGCTTGAAGACAGTTTGTTAAGAAGAGGACTTGATGGGACGGAATATAAACTATATAATGTGTTGCCATGCTATGTGATATGTGTTGTCATGCTACGTGCTATATGCTACATGATTTTTTATGACTTGCTATATGCTTCATATGGTCTGAGTCACATACGAACCACACATCTTGTGTAGACACAAACACACATCGAGTCTCATGTTTTTATATACGCAATATCTCGAAATATCCATGGAATGTCTCAACCTCGTTTATACAATGCACATTTAGTATTTATGCCATGTGTAGTTAAATTATGTCACGTCATCACCTTGACCTTACCATGTGTAGTTTAAATTATGCCACATCGTCACTTTGACCTTGCCATGCGTAGTTTAAATTATGCCTAGTCATCACTTTAATATTGCCATGCTTTGTTTGAATTATGTCATGTCATCACTTTGACCTTGTCATCTGTAGTTTAAGTTATGACATGACATTACTTTGACCTTGCCATGCGTAGTTTTTTATTATGCCATGCCATCACGTTGACTTTGCCATGCTTAAATGAAATTATACCAGGTCAACACTTTGACCTTGCCATGTGTAATTTTAGCCCATGCCATGTCACTGCATTAATTATACCATGTGTAACTTAGGCCATGTCATCAGTTTGATTATACCATGTATATTCTTACACTTATACCATGTTTAGACTAAGTAATGCCATGTGTATTTATACCAACTATACCATGTATAAATATGTATGCTTATAACACATCTACGCCATGTTTAGGTCTAATTTACACTATACCATGGTTAAACTATTTACAAATTGTATCGTACCATGTATAAATCACATTAAAAACCAAGCCTATACTATGCTAAACATTGAATTCATATTTATACCATGAATATTTTGCATGCTTAGGCCATTTATATAATATATAGATTACATAATAAACCATGCCTATACCATGCTAAATGTCAAATTCATATTTATACCATGTATGTTTTACATCCTTAGGCCATGTATAAATGATTTATACCATGTATAGATTACGCCAAAAGCCATGTTTATGCCATGGTAGTGTACGTTTACCATGCTTATACAATGAATATAACTTGTGTTTCCTATGTCTATACTACGCATATCCTGCCCTCACATCATGTACTCATCATATGTGCCTATACCATGTATATATTATGAGAGTGCCACGTAAATTTCATGGCACTACCATGTCAATGTCATGTCCATATCATACTTATTCCATGTGTCGAATTTTATATGCCATGTCCATGTCATGCTCATGCCACATCTATAATTCGTTTATACTATGTCAAATCCATGACCATGCCATTCTATACCATGCAGATACCATGTCTCTCCCCCTATGCCATGTTGTGCCATGCACATACCATGTCCTTCTTACGTTATGTATGCCCATGCCATGCTAATGTTGTGCTAACATCATGTCCAGATTATCTTTACACTATGATAATTCCATGTATGTTATTTTTATCCTCATATTTTCACGATTATCCAATCTCGCACTTCCAGCATGTCCATGTTCCAAGGGTATTTCGAAAGTATAAGTGCCTATGAGTTATACTAACATGTTTGTTATTTTGAACACTACACACACGAATCTTAGTTTGAGTCTCAAAGCATCATAACACATACACTAACCCCTTATTTTGTCCATGTTGTATATCATGAATTAAAAAATACATACAATTCATAACTCACACCCTCACACACCTAGACACAAACCCACAAGCCAACTACTATCGCAATCGATTTTGTCTCAGTTGGGAAAAGGAAATATGAACAATTAATCTATTCTATTAAAATGAGTCAGTTAGTCTACTTCGGTGAAAAAATTCTTGCTACCTTCAACGAGTTTGTGATTTTCGAGGCCTTCAGAAATGCTATTAGAGAACCTACGATAATCTACGTAAAGATGCCATCATCACTCAACTGCAAGTAACGATCGATATGATAGTTGCCAATGCTAGGGAAATTGGTAAAGAAGTGATTGTGCAACGAGAAAAATTCTAGTTTATCAATGGAAGAAAGGGAGAATTGGTTCCCCCCGAGTCTCTCACTCCTTATTGCCATTCATATGATCGCAAGATGTCACCGTCTGATCATTCATCCATCTACACAATGATTATGAAAATGAAGGGGTTACCCAATGAGCATTTGGCCAACATGTTCTCGACCTCATTGTCTGGTTCTTCGCTAGTGTGGTATGGAGATTTTCCCGAAGATGTAAAGCTCAGTTGGCCTCGTCTCTCTTATGTCTTCAAGGACCATTTTACTTACAATGAAATGCTGAAAGCTTTCCTCAAGGATTTACTTCAATGTCGACAAAAAGAAGGGGAGTGCTTTGGTGCACACTTTTGGAGATGGATTAGAGTCCTATTGACTATAAGGCCAAAACCCAATTTTGAAGCTCTAGCTTCAATCTTGATAGATGGAGCATATCCTTACCTCAGAGAAGAGTTGGCAATGTGGAGGTTTTGATATTTTGATGACCTTTATAAAGCAGCAACTAGACTCGAGGACTCTTTCAAGCAAGCCAAAGAAAGAGGGAAGGTTAATGAAGCTAGGCCATCCCTAAAGGACCCCTATGACATATCTTTATGGAAAGATATGTTAGCGGTTTTCCTTTGGAAATTGAAGAACCTCGGGTTCATAAGTGATGCCATATCACATGCCCCCGCACCTTACAAATACCTTGAAAATCTACGCATTCCACAAACATGAGGGGCACTATACAAATGACTTCCATACACTCCTGAACTTCATTGAATTCCTTGTTCAAGGGGGACTAATCAGCGACCCTGCTTAGAGGGAGGGAATCTTTCCGTGACATAAGGGTCTGAGATCGATGAAACTCTAAAGAAGAAATATGCTTATGGGAAAAGGTAGTAGTACAAAAGCTAGGAATGATTATAGCATGATCGTGTCAGCCAACTTGCACAATCTCAAGATGGAAGAGGATCAGCTAGCCAAAGGTGTGAACATCAGAGATTTGAGAGAGAGGTTCCGCGTAGAAAACCAATGGGCCATGAGATATGAATGGAAATATCCTACTCCCAACTTCCAAATGCCAAGAAGCCTATACTACAATGGATGCACCCACCCAAACAATCACATGGGAACATTCAATCTGCACCCTACATATTGGCACGCCTTTTTCCCATCAACACTTGCAAGTAGGGTTATTGGTTAGCACCAAAGGTTAGGCCATTTCCAAAGAATGTTTTGGCCCAAGATGAGAGAGGACTTCATCTTCCACTTCACTTTTGTGATCCTCCTAAGTGTATAAGGATGTTCGGGATGATAAGTCTAATCCGATTTGAAGATTACAAAGCATCTCGGGATAAGGAACTAGAGGCGTAAGTGGTAGCCCATATCCAAGATGAAGTTAAGGCTTATAGAAAGGAGGAAGGAAAAATCTAGTTGGTTTTATCTTCAGTGTTCTTTTTTATTTTCCAATAATGTAAGCCCATGGGCTGAATTTGAATAATAATTAAAGAATAATAATTTTACCTACTTGTTTGATGTCTCACCCAGTGATGCATTACATTCATTCGACCTTAAACAAAATGTCTTTAGCATACATGATAATTCCATAAATGAAGTTAAGTTGAATACAATAGAAAATCCTAAATTTGTATATGTTTCAAATAACTTGTCTCCCACTGAGAAAAGTGAGATAATATAATTTGAAAAAGCATGTGGTAGCATTCACTTGGCCTTATAAAGATTTACTCAGCATCGATCGAGAAATAGTTAAACATCGCATTCTGACTGATCAGAAATTTTAAGTAATTAAACAAAAAATCAGTCATTTGAGACACGAGTGGGTCGAGAAAGTCAAGGAAGAAATGTCCTAGAAAATTGAGGCCATATTTTAGAAGTGGTGGAGTATTTGACATGGGTTGCCAACATGGTTCCCATAGCGAAGAAAGATGGAAAAGTCAGAGTTTGTGTGGGCCTTAAAGACCTCAACAAAGCATCACTAAAAGATGACTTCCCCTTCCATATATTGATGTCCTTCTCGATAGTGCAACTAGAGAAGCTATGTATTGCTTCATGTATGGAGTCTTGGGCTACACTCAGATTCTTATGGATATCATGGACAAAGTTAAGATTGCATTCATCATCGAGTGGGGAGTATACTACTACTGAGTTATGCCGTTTGGGTTGAAGAACATAGGTTTAACCTATCAGAGGGTCGTAACTACTTTGCTACATAATATGATTCACTAAGAGGTTGAAGTAAATGTCAATGATATGCTAGTGAAATCCATGACTCGAGAGGAATACCCAACTATATTGGACAAATTCCCCACCAAAATCAAGAAGTACAACTTGAGGTTGAACCCTAAGAAGTGCATATTTAGGGTGACCTCTGGTAAGTTATTGGAACAAATTATTAGTCAACTAGTAATTGAGATGGACCTTGATAAAATCAAACCCATTTGTTATGCCTACACTAAAGATAAAAAAGAGGTGAGGTCATTCATAGACTCATTACAATATGTCAATAGATTCATCTCTAGCCTTACTATAGTTTGTGAGCATATCTTCAAGTTACAAAAGAAGTAATAACTAGTCGAATGGAACGATCAGTGTTAGATAGCTTTCGACAAGATCAAGGCTTACCTTGTGATTCCACTAGTCCTTAAGCCCTGAATCCCAAGAAAGCCTTTATGAATCCACCAGTCCTTAAGCCCTAATCCCTGAGAAAGCCTTTGATACTTTACTTGACAATCGAAAAAGTCTTTGTTGGAGCAATGTTAGTATAAGAACATGAAAATAACAAAGAACATATAATTTACTACCTCAATAAAAAGTTGTTGGAATATGAAAGCCGCTACACCATAGTCGAGATAACATGCACCACAATGGTTTAGCTCACCAAGCAGTTGCAAAGATCGATCCCATAAAATATCTTTGTGAATCCCCCACCTTGGCTGGAAAGCAATCAAGATGGTTATTGCTTCTATTAGAGTTTGACATTAAATGCATCATTAAGCTAGTGGTAAAAGGATGAGAAGTGGCCAAAGTCCTAACCAGACAACCATTAGAATCTAATTATGTGGAGAATTTAGAGTTCCCCAATGAAAAACTAGCCATGGTTATAGAAGCAAAGCCCAAGTGGATTATGTATTTTGATGGAGCTGTTAATAGAAGAGGCATTGGACTTAGGGTTATTATCGCTACTCCTAAAAAGGAAATGTTCCATTATCAAAGCTCCTAGAGTTCATGATCACCAATAATGGGGTAAAATATGAACCTTGTTTATTTGGGTTAGAAGCACTCCTAGCAGTAGGGAAAATCAAAGTATTAATAATAGGTGATTCTACCTTGGTAATCCATCAAGTGGTGTGGGATTGGGAAATTAAAGAAGAGTCTCACTATCCTTACCTTGAAACAATTTGGGCTCAGTCATCAAAGTTCAAATGTTTATACTAATATGTTTAAGAGATGAGAACCAAATGGCATATTCTTTGGCTACATTGGCCACCATATGGGAGAATCCTTATGAAAGACTATTGAAACCCTTAATCCTTCAGTCATCTTAAGCACCTATTTATGAAAAAGTGATAATGATAATGAGGGAAGTCTTAGAAGAATCATGGTACACTAACTTAGTGAGATTCTTACAAGAAGGACGATATTCCATTCGATCCTACTACATTGAGAAGACTAGTTATTTAGTTCAAATTAATTGGTGGGGTTCTTTTCAAAAGGGCTAGTAATGGTAAACTGCTTAAATGTTTGAATGAAGATTAAGCTACCCGGGTTATGATGAGGTTGCACTCAGGGGACTGTGCGCCACATATGAATGGAACAACATTAGCTAAGAAAATCCAAAGATAAAGGGTATTTTTGGACCACCATGACAACAGACTGTGTAGCCGAAGTGAAGAAGTACCACCAATGTTAGATTCATGAAGAAGTCCTACATTTACCACCTCTCGAAATCCAAAATTTATCTACTCTTGGCCATTATGGGTGTGGGGGATAGATATAATTGGCAAAATTCGACTATCATCTACAAATGGACATAGATACATCATGGTGGCCATAGATTATTTTTCAAAGGGGGTTGAGGTCGAATCCTGTTACATATGATGTATGCCCTAGAAGCAATTAGGGAAAAATATCTTTATTAATTATAATGTACAAATAGTTTCAAATTCTTGCTATCAATAATAAAGGCATCTTTGTTATTTATCAATGTTTATTTAAATTATATATCTCTCTGGTATCATATATATATATGTGTGTGTGTGTGTGTGTGTGTGTGTGTGTGTGTTATTATATATGCGCATTGATAAGATAAAGTCCATGACTAATTTGTAGCGTGAAAGTACGAGGACATAGTGGGAGCTATGTGGTGTGAGAACTGCAAACACGTGTTACTATGAATAGTCTGAATATCCATAGTCATAGTTTCATTAAGACTAGATGTTCGCAAGGTTTTAACTCTACTAACTCTGAGGATTTAAATTTTATAAAGAAGCCAAAAACCTTGTCTCCCACTTTCCTACTGATAAGATAAGAGTTCAAAATACGAACAGGTGTTGTTAATACTGCTTATCTAAATAAAAAAATGATGACCACTGCAAGTGTATAGTTACGATGTAGTTTTAAAAGATATCAATCCCACAGGGAAGGAACCAGTTCCAAAGATCAACAAGAGGAATGGAACAAAAGAAAATAGTGTAATTTATTTTGGAGGATTGGAATGATGGATGGATAGACAAATGTATGAAAGATTAGAGAAGATAAAAAGTATATAGATATTCCCTACGAACAAGTATAGCAAAGAAAACATGTAAAATCATCAAAGATATTACGTACACTAGATTAATTTAACAGATTCGGTTCTAGACATTCAGATATTAAATTATTCACCATAGAGCAACACATGAAATGAATTTTCTAAATCTAGTGCAAACGAATTAAGATTATATAAACCTGGATAACAATATTACCATGCTTAGTACGGGTCTCTCTCACATAGCCATATTTAGCAAGTTACCATTCCAAAAATGTTCGCTCACTAAACATCGTTATAATCACAAATCTATACATAATCTCGTTAACCCTGAAACTACTCTTAAA
This sequence comes from Euphorbia schlechtendalii, assembly GCA_949673415.1. Lineage (NCBI taxonomy): Eukaryota > Viridiplantae > Streptophyta > Magnoliopsida > Malpighiales > Euphorbiaceae > Euphorbia > Euphorbia schlechtendalii. Next base: position 17,723 of record CATIWQ010918336.1, on the reverse strand, counting down.
GTTAACTCAAACGCATATAACTTGATTAATATAAAAGACTCAATAGGAAATACACATTATGACACATAGACATATCACAAACTTCGAAATAGAAAGTATAAGTAGAATGCAAAGCAAAGTTGTAATGTATGCAAGTGAAAGCTAATGTTGATCAAATCGTATCCACTCTTTAATGAGTGTCATCAATTCCCACAATTCCTGTATCTGCTTTGAATTTGGTCATGACTAGTACAGAACCTCCGCTAGGATGCTATTCTTTATGAATATCGAAAAAACGAATATTGAAGAATGAAAAATTTTATTGATAAGTGATTTGCAATTACACTTATACAACAAATGCTTGAATATGTAGAGAAATCTAGTGATCGAAATAAGGTTTGAATCACTTATACATTTTCTCACTAACACTTATGAACAGAGTGAAATCTAGATATTTTTACTCTCTATCTATGCGACACACTTATCATTCATGCCACAATACAAAATCCACCATACCATTGCCCACTCTCTCCATGAAATTGGTGGGTTTTAAAGCCTATTTATAGAGTACGAAGGGTTGCGTCTATCCAAATTAAGAGTCGTGTCCATTAGCGAAGAATTACACCGCTTCATTGTGATTGGTTGAAGTGGTTTGATCTTATCCATAATGGAAAGGAACCTTTTCATGATGGCTTCCAAAAGGTGTTTTTTCATTTGGTAGTTGATGGTGGTTGATCATTCTTATCCGGTAGTTGAAAGAAGAGAAGAGTTTACCAAGAGGAAGCTGAAAATTTCGCAAAGGAAATCTGAAATTTTATTAATCATCAAAAACTATATAATACAAATAAAAAGATTTCTATATATAATATTACTATTCCTAAGGCATGAAATTATATGTAGAATTTTCCTAAAAATAAAATACTAATGTCCTAATTGCTTTAGGATTGAATTCCTTAAAGCATAAGAAAAGAATCCTACTCTAATTTGAAATATGAAACAAACTAGGAAACTAAGTATACTAACTATTAAATAATAAAAGAAATTAAATTAAATTAAGATAATACATTATGTAATAGCCACTTCATATTCTTCCATCATGTTATTGATCCAATAAGAATTTGCCAATATCCCAATGGGTTAACTTGTGATTTACACATGTGTGTCCAAAGCTCACTTAAGCTATCTCCAATTAAACCAAATCTTGAACTCCTCTTCAATACTTGAATTAAAAATTGGAATTCTTCATCTCTTCTTGAGCTTGTCTTACTAGAAGTTGTTGAAACTTGAGTTGAATTTGGAATCATCAAAATCTCTTTAATTTGCTCATTTACAATTTCTTGAACACTCTTTGAATTACACTTTGTAAATGTAATTAGAAAAGGATCTTCCCACATCAATTCCATGTCTTTATCATTTCTAAGCTTAATAATTGGTGTTCCTTGATTCGCATCACTAATCCTAATGGAGTACTGTCGAATTGTTCTAAGGGAGCACTACATCAAAGGAAGGTATACATCAACTGATAATGCTCTTAACTTAGATGCTAGGTTTCTTTTAATAATTTTTATAAACCTATGAGCATCTATGGAATGTTTCAACTTAGGTTCTATCAATTATGGCATGCTTAGGAGATCCTTTAGGGTAAATTTTAAGTTTTAAAATTCCGCTTTGCAAGTTTAATTACTTTCTTAATTAACAAGCAAATCCTACACCAATATTACCACCAAGAAGATTTCCAAGTTCATATAATGCTAAATTTTTGCTCGATATGGGATTGCTCACCACATCATCAATGATAACAAGGTTCAGTTCCAAGCTGAAATAACAAAATTGATTGAGAAATATTGGATTGAGCATCATAGATCATCACCATACCAACTTCAAGAGAATGGGATGATTGAAGCAGCCTACAAAGCCATTAAGAATAACCTATCTAAAATGGTTTCCATGTATAGAGATTAGGTAAACAAGCTACCTATTGCAGTTTCGGGGTATAGAACAAGAATTTGTACACCGACAAACCGAACTCCATTTTCTTTAACATATGGAATGAAAGCATTTCCACTCCAAGAAATACAATTTATGTAGCTAAGGGTCACCTTGGAAGCATAGATTTGTAAAACCGATTAGGCTAAAGCAATATTTGAGCTGTTGAATATGGTTAATGAAACACAGTTGAAAGCTTTGGATGAGTTACAAATGTATCAGCGGTGGATGGCTAGAGCCTACGATAGTCAAGCCAAGCATAAAAAAGAACCATTCATGGCTGTTGACTTAGTTCTCAAATATTTAAAGCAAGTCAACACATATGCAAGGGGTAAGTTTCAACCTAATTGGGAAGGTCAATTTTTAATAAAGAAGTTCTAAGGTAAAGGAGTAGTCAAGCTAATGGATATAGATGGAAACGAGTTCATGAGCCCTATAAATCAAGATAGAATCAAGCTTTCAATGTATAAATAAAAAATTAATAAAGCCCGCTAATTTGAAAACCTGAAAAGGGTGGATTGGGTAAAAGTTACGGCAACCTGTTAGTTCGAAAACCCGAAAGGGAAAACTAGTAAAAAAATAAAGGCTAATAAAGTTTGTCAGGCATTTGTGAGGGGTTTGAGAAAAAATAAAGACTAAACAGTTGTCCATTGTTATCTTGAAAACAATAAATGGATAGTTAGCAATGAGATAATTCATTTGAAATTGTTAAAAATCAATTGTAATCTAATTAAAGTCATTAATAAAATTGTCATTGTTGATGAAACTTATGTGTATTCGATAATGGATGTATGTTTTACATGAAATTGTTTGACTCACAAGTACGTGAATGCTTTGTTCTTTTTTATACCTCATTTTATATTTCATGTGCAAGTTAAAAATCACAGAAAGGCAATAAAAACTCAATAGACTGAAAAATTTAGGTCCACGCCAAAGCCGAGATAAAAATAAAAGTCAGTTGGATTTGAAAACTCAAAAGGGCAGTTCAAACAAATATAAAGACAAAAGCGATTTGATAGGTTGAGAATATCTAATGGAACTCCTTGTGCAAAAGTTAGAACCATAAAAATAATGAATCTACCACAAAATTAAATCACGTGCCTTTTCTTTGTAAATGCTAAAGCTGGTCTGATCCTCTTGGCATACTCATTGCCACTCGAGACTAGCAACACATCTCCTTGGATGGTAAAGTTTGAATTTTTTCTAGCCAACCTTGCATAGTTCATCAGCCATCATAACCATCTTAGTGTCGTGACTCAATGTGATGTAAGTTGTCCTCTCATCCTAGTCGATCACATAAAATTGAGTAGGAATATGTTGTACCTCTCTGAACTGTCTAAAAAGTATAGAAGGGGAATATGAAGTCACAATGTGTAAACTCATTAGCTAAACTCCCTCCTTCCATAACTCGGTGACAACATAAAAAATCCTCCACTAGGGGAAAACCCAACAAATATGCTCCACTATATAAGTTTTCAAAATGCAAATCCACTTGGTTACCCATGAACTTTGATGACCCGAGGTAGTAAAAGCATGCCTCATGAAGTTGGTTGGGTTGTACTTCTTGAGATTCCCCAAAGGTGGATTCTTCAAAGCCCATTTCTCAATAACTCATACCTACAACTGTAATAAGTCAGAATGTGTATACTTAAAGGAAAAAAATTTAGAAATAGTAGCTGCAGCAGCGTGAAATGAACTTTGACAAGTTTTGAGTCACTAGAAGCAGCATCAAGATGGATAAGTTCAGGAAATAAGAAAGTAGTCTGATAAGCCCCATCGACCATCTTTGATACAACCGAGAGCAAGCAAAAAGGAGCCACAATCGGGCCCAAACCACATACATACTCACTCAAGCTCAATATATAAGCATGGAGGGTCAAGTAGGATGATTTCTATGGGCATCTTGACATAATTCTAGCGCCTTGTCTAAACAAAAACCAAGTGGTTTGGGCGCGTGCGAAAGAAATCGATCCATAGAATTAAGATGGAAAGCCTCTTTCAAACTATTAGCCGAGCTAAAAACACAAGATGGGATAGCTATCTCCACCCCCCGAGGACAAGGGATATTTAAGATGATGTTAAATTCTTCAAACATTGGGCAAAACTCCATAGTGCCAAGATGAAACAACCAATCAATAAATTCCCTAAGTGAGCAAATCGTTTGAAGAAGGGAAGGATTATCCAAGTCATCGATGTTATACCACATGTTCCACAGCCCAAATGACTTCAGTTGACGTCAATCTTGATTCCCTAGATGTTTCAAGAAGTGCCTCAACTCAACTTTGTAGAAATACATGATGAAAAATAAAGAAAAATATGAGATTGTGAGATTCTGCCAATGAAAGGGGTAGGGGGATCGCGAACTAGGTACCCGGTTCGATTTACCTAGATAGTTTGATCCCTCTCTTGTATATACCCTTAGCTTTGATCCATTTTCGATAGGGGTATCGGGTTCAATGATTGCCTTAGACAATTTTAAGTGGAAATTGAGAGAAATGGACATGAATTAATGGAAAATATGTTCATACAATATACAAGGCCTGCATGTGCTAATATTTATAAGGGTAATTCTTCAAAAAGAAACTACGAAAAAGGTTAAAGAAATTGGGACTCTCCATCGGACTCATTCTCCTCATTTTCATCCACTCTCGTCTCTAATCTGCTTGAAGCACGGTCTGCCCGACCTAATGATGAAATTTTACCATAAATGTGTACCAATATGACATTTCGACTTGAGGAGAATTTGAACAATTGTGTTTTAATATAAATGTTTTATTTTATGTGTGTAATTAATTTTCATTTTTTTAAATTTATTTTTAAAATTTTATTTTATTTTATTTTGACTTAATTTAAGTTTTTTATAATTTATATACTTGATTTTGGAATAAATCATGTTAGCCTTATTTTGGGTTAAATAATAGGAAAAGAACAAAATACCGAAAGGAATGAAATGTTTGAGATGTGGTTTGAAATAAATAAGGGATTTGTTTGAATCCCGATTTTCTTTCTTCCTTTTTTCTATGAGTATTTTTTTCCTATTTAGTTTTGTTTAATGCTAATTTATTTCAATCCAATTTTATGGAATTAACCTTTCTCATGGAATTTTAGTCTATAAATAAGCCTTTAAATTTCTAAATTAGGGGGACTCTTTTTGGACACAATTCCTGTTATGCTCTACCATTTCCTTTGCTAAGTCATAGAATTTTGTTTTACAAAAGTTATCTCAGACTTTATCATTTTTATTTGTTTCTTTTACTTTTATTAACAAAAATCTGTTTTACGTATGATTGTTCAAATATTCTTAAAATCCATGTCGAACATCTGAGAATCATATCACAAAGGTAAACCTGAGGGTAAAAATTATTTTATCCACTTTTTAATACTTCATTTCATTATTCTTGCAATATTTTTATTTTTATGACTATTTTGATATTTTATTTGAGTTTTGCATGGTGATTGTGAAGTTCTCATGAAGTTAGGATTTGAGATTTAATTTAATGTCCAAAGTCAAACCAAGATGCCAATAACACTCTTTTTGTGTTATTTATTTTATATTTCTTAAACTCCGTGTAAACTAGGCTTTCGTAATGTTTTTATTTTTGTCTTTTTATTTCTCACTAATTTTTGTAATATTTATTTCCTTTACTTGCTTTTATTTTATAGTATGAGCATATAGAAATAACATATGACTAAAATTGAAAATAGGCATAAAATTGGATAAAACGACATAATATATTTGAAACTAAGATTTTGAACTAAGTAGACTAATAAGTGATTTTTCCAAGCTTAGAATCTCTGTTTAATATGTATAAGAATCCTTGTTGAGTTAGTTTTACCAAATTTTCGGGTACAACTAAACCGGTGCGGCTCCTATTCTTCTTAAATAGTGTTTTTAGCTCCGTTTTGATCTTAATTTAAAATATAATTTATTTTTTCTATTTTATATTAATATAATTATGTACAAAATAGTTTTATAGATTTTAATTATTTCAGACTTCATTTGCCATCTTGATTTTCGAATTCGTGTACAGTAGCATTCTAAAATGGTATGCTTTGTTTTGTAAATCAGTTAATCTTTTTATTCATTTTTTAAGGAAATCATTCTAATTAACATTTTTTCCTAATTGCATTAACATTTTCAAATTGTAAAATTTGTTTCCATATTGACGTATTTCCAAAATATGTTTCGGGTTTCAAGTAAATAAAATCTTTTTGTATCCATAACATTATTTTACTAATTTCGATTTCACTCATTTCCATTACACAATATATTGTCTTTTTTTTTTTACCAAAAATAGCATTTTCAATAAAAAAACTAAAACACTCTCAATTAGAGTTCTTCGGCCCGCTTTGCCACGCCTATCAAAATGTCATCCGCTCATAGTGGCGACTTCGCTAGGAACTTCAGTTGATTTTTTCTATAATAAATGAAATAAAATTTTAAACAAAGCATTGAGAGATACTTAGGTCAAAATATTAGTTTCAAATATATTGTTCCAACAATAGTTTTTCAAAACTAATAAAAATGTTTGTTATTTACTCACATTAGCATTCATGTGCATTTTCCAAGCCTTTCTCAAGTCTTTGTATTCTTGATGAAGTGTCGCCTAGTTCGCAAGCATTTAAGGCCATGGATTTGAGAATATCACTCATAGAAGTTGTGAGCATGGGATTCTTGGTCCCTCTCACGAAATGATGATGAAAGCTTACTATATTTGCACTTGCTTTCCAGGCTTTTGTGGACCCATAATCAGGGCTAAGATAGCGTTGAAAAGCTCTCCTAGCCTTTCAAACATTTTAAAAATGTTAAAATAATTTATTTAAGTGTTAGTTAATTTTGTTTCATAGGTTCAGTTCACTTTTTTATTTTTTTTGGAGTAAAACAAGAAATAAATAATAAAAAAATTATTGAAAAAAAGTAAAAGTTAAATTTTTTATGTTAGAAAAATAAAAAAAAAATATTTTAAAAGTAAAAAAAAATTCATTTTTGGGGCTTTTTCTGAGAAACCGGGACCTTGGGGTTCACCCGGGAATCGGTGCCCCTCTAGCCAGTTAGTTGGTCAGTTCTCATGGTTAAGCCAACACCGGTTCAACCTAGAGGGGCACCGGGTTTTTGCTCGGATTTCCCCTTTTTTGCCCTGATTTCCTTCTTTACCCTCAATTTTTAACCAACCTAAAGGGGTATAAATATGTCCAAACTTTGAAGAGGGAGAGGAGAACACATATTTCAGCAACTTTTTGGGATTAGAGAAGTTTAGAAAGAGAATTTCAAATACTTTTCATAGATCTCTTTCTTATCTTTCTTGGGAACCAAAAATCACAAAAATCACAAAAAACCATCCATTCTATCAGTTTTTCTCATTTTTGGTGAAACTTGTAACAAATCAACAAAAATCAACAAAAAAGGCTTAGGGGACTCTTTTTTTGATGTTTGTGGCTCCAAAATCGTTGGAACACGTCAGAGGGGGTAAGCTTCTGAGTTTGGAGACTTATTAGCTTGATGTGTTTTTTATTTTGAGTGTTTGGGTATATTAGGGGTGAAAATGGTAAAGTAATCCATAGCTTTTCTAATTAGACAGGTGCCTCCCTAACTAAATCGGCACCGGTATAGTTTGACCGGCGCCCACGTAGTAGTAGGAAAACTACACCCCGCCAGCTTTTTGGAGAGGCATGATCTAAAATAGATTGGTTTTAGGTTACAAATCCATTTTTCATCCATCTTATGCTCTAGAAATGGAAATTTTTTACTAAAATCGAAGGCTTTCCGAGACCTATGTAGTTCGGCCAGTGCCTCTATAAGCAACTAAACCCCCCCAGGGAAACTAATCTGACACCAGTTTAACATTATGGGTGCCAGTCTAGTTTCCGGCTAGAACACCCTTTTAGTGTTTTGGTATAGATTTCGTTTTTTCGCTCTATTTTAGGCTCCCCCAACGACATGAATCAATAATTCTCGATAACCGACCACACTTTATGCCATGTAATATATTTAAATAATTAAAATGTGCAAAATTGTGTCTAAAACTAATTGTTTTTACAAAAATAATCGTGCAGAAACCCGAATTTCCAATTTTAAAAATCAATAGAGTGTAATGCTTTTACAATCACCCTAATCTAACCTAGTTGCATATGTAAATTGAGTCTTGTATGGTATTACTAACCCTATTTGTGGTGTGTCATATAATTGCGCTAACCCATTGTGGATGCAAGTTCAGATGTATGATTGGGATATTTTCCCTTCAGATATTGTCTTGTAAAAATTAATGTATTTGTAGATAAAAATTGTTTTCAGGACCATTTGTACTACCCAAAAAATTTATTATTTAATCCAAAATCCCTAGGTTAAAAGCCTTCTAATTTATTTCCTTTATTTATTTTTCTCTACTTTTTTATTTACCACACTTATTTATTTATTGCTTTCTCGCTTGCGATTACTTTAAATTACCCAACATAAATAAAAAATGACTAGAAATAAATTGAAACATTTTAAAGGTTGTTATTTTTATATAATTAAAACTCAAATAACAGCGAAGTAGGCAACTCATTTGGACCCAAATCTCTTTACTACAGTGCGGTTTAGGCTTAGAGGATCTAGGATGTACCAAATATCCTAGAATAGCTGATTCGGGTGGCGACTCCATAACAACGTAGGTGAGAGGTTTAGACCTTGAGTCTTTCCATAACTTTTCATTCTCTTTTTTCATAACCCCCATGCCCCATGAAACGAGGCCAACGTCTTGTGGCAATCGCACAAGAAAAACATGGTTCACTCATAGTGACGACTCCATTGGGGATCGTTCTTCTTTTTACACTTAAAGATGAAGACTTTGATGAGTATTGAAAATTCTTTAAATGAGTTTATCCATCTCTAAATATTTCACAAAAAGCATATGCTTTAGATGGATTAGCCTTATGTTAGGGTGTCAAATTTTCACCTGAAGCCACGAAAGTATCACTCATGACCTCATGGGGGATTAAGGATAGCTAGTGTGTGGATTACTTGTTTTCATATCGCATATACCTCCCCTGTTCGCACCTATTTTGGGAGACTCTTGATGTGTATCATAGTGCAATAAGAACCTTCTACATCGACAACCCTTGTGATCGAACTCATACAGTGTCGCTGTAGTAATTTCCCTTAGGTTGTACAAAAACGCCTTTATGTACATTGTGCAGGTTCTCTCCTTGACATCCTCGTGGTGTTAAGATGACCCAAGATTAGATTTAGAAGTTGAACCCATTATTCTGAGGGAGGCGTACGGTTGGAAGAACTATATATCGTGTGCATGCTACGTGCTATGTGTTTTATTTCTCTTTCAACCATTACATATGCAAATAAACAATATTCACTCCATGCATATCATACTAACCACATTCTTTTATACAGACACTAACTTACACATACACACACATTAATTCTTTTAATAGCTAAGGTTTAAGAACACTTATGAAGTACCATATGTTAGACATGATGTATGCCCTAGAGGCGGGGTGATATATCTTTATTAGTTATAATGTATAAACAGTTTTAGATTATTATTAATAATAATAAAGACATCTTTGTTATTTATTAATGTTTGTTTAATTTATGTATCTCGCTGGTATCATATATATGTGGTGTTATATATGCTCATTGATAAGACAAGGTCCGTGACTACTTCATATCGTAAAAGTGCAAGGACATAGTGGGAGCTATATGGTGTGAGAACTCCAAATATGTGTTACTATGAATAGTCTTAGGGCCCGTTTGGTATTGCTTTTCAAGCTATTGTCCTAATAAGTTGCTCTCAAAAACTTCTAATAAAATTACATATTTTAGCTTTGAACACCACATTTTGGTCATTCATACTATATAATTATGAACTTTCTGACTTGTTTTTTTTTCAAAATCAACTCTACTTCTTATAGCAAAAGCTTGAAAATGGAGCTTTTTGGATAAGCATCCTAAGAAAGCAATCTCAAAATGGCCCTTAATATCCCTAGTCATAGTTTCATTGAGATTTGATATCAATGAAGCAGATATACTAGCATGTATAGGCTCACTCCTTGGATTATATCCAAGTAGCTGATCTCACGAGCTAAAGGTGGTACCTTGAATTAACACATGAATGTATTCAAGCAATACATAGGAGACCCCCATAAGAAAGACACTTGAAAATAACTATATCCATGTGTTGGTGTCATGTCTTATTGTAGTAGCAACACAAGTATCCTTAGACCTAAGATACGGGTTACCTTATGTAGGAGTTGCTATACTTTAGGTCATACTTATTCATACCTTGGCGATTAGGATGATATGAGTGATTATGGGTATAGTGATGATCAGATTTTGGTTAGCCGAGTAGTAAAGATGGGATCCATCACTCCTGATATAGTGCTATAATGGGAGATGTACCTTAGGCCTCTTATTGAAGAGACACACTCATAAACCTCTAATCAGAGTACATGATCGATAGAACGGGTTTCTAGTCAATCTTAATACATTATGGCGAGTGGTGTTCTACGTGAACAAGTCTAATTCCAGGATAGCTACGGCTATTACATAAGTTGACACTTAATCTGAGCTCATTAAACTATATGGTACTTAACTTAATGAAAGGAGTGTATTGTATTAGTTACTATTGTAGAACTATATCAAGTTACAAGCATGTGACATTGCGAGTATCAGGGGATCATACACCTTTGCAAGAAAGCCCATTTAATCATCTAGAGCCATTAGGTTCCATATCTGTCTGGAACATTGAGCCTAAAGGTTCCCTGATGGGAAGCCAAGTTTAGGTTAACCTATAGCAGCTCTATACTTCAAGATCCTATGAGTTCACACACTTGGGTCTTTACAAAACTAAGTAAAGACCTTATGTAAAAGACAAAAAGGTCGAACTCAAATTGGATATATATGGGTTAGACAAAAACATCAGAAAGAGAGGAGAATAACTGAACTAGTGTACCGCGAGTGGATCTTGAGAGTATTATCACAAGAGTCTACGAGGAAAGCCTGCACGAGCGCTAGAAGCGCTTGCTGGCTAGCAAGCGCTGCTTGGTAGCGCTTGTAGGAAAGCCTGCAAGCAGGCTTCACAAGCCCTGCCAGCACTTGCGGAGGACCCTGAGGCTTGCCGCAAGTAGGCTCATGTGAAATCTCGCAAGCCTGGGCTACTGCAGGCTTGCGAGACTTCTCGCAAAGCCCATTACACACAAGGAAAGTCTATGCGAGGGGCTTGCCTTGCACGATAAGCTACTCCATGACATTCTCACAAAGCAACACGTGCGAGCTTGGATGCTCGCATGGGATTGGTGTTTTACACCAATCCCACATTAGTTAGGGGGGAGATATTTTGTTCCCCCTTTTGGCTATAAATAGCCTCGTTCCCCCCTACTTTCAAAGTCTTTCAACTCAACCTTTCCTTCTGAGTTCGACATCTTTTCTTCATGAGATTTTGTGAGATCCTCTCCGAGTTTCTTCAACATCATGAGATTTAACTAAGTAAGCCTTCTTAGTAAATATTTTTGGGTTGGTCTTCGAGCGGTCTAGGAGCTGCTGTTTACCAACTAGTTCTTCCTTAATGAGAGGTTTTGGTTGGTGATGATCCATGTGGATTAATCCTAGAGGCTCCTAGATTGGAAGTTAGTGCTATCGGGGTTCCACAAACCACTTTAAGAGAACGCCGCACTAAAGGAAGACACATATTAACTAGTAATGCTCTAAACTTAAATGCTAGGTTTTTTTTATAAGTTTTACAAAACTATATGCATCTATGGAACGTTTCAACTTAGATTATATCAATCATAACATTCTTAAGAGATTGTTTAGGGTTGACTTTAAGTTTTGAAATTCCACCTTGCAACTTTCCATGTTCAACTACTATCTTAGTTAACCAGTAGTGGTATCAGAGCTTGCCTTATGTTATGCATGATTGATTACAATATGTTGATATTTTCAATGAAGACATTTAAAGTATGCCATGCATGACTTAGGTTTCAATTCATGTTATGGAAAATGTTGTGATAACTAAATTAAGATTTTGTTCAAACTTAGTCTAGGTGATTATAATATAAATTAGCAATGTTTTACCACATGTTTAAATGCTTTAAATTGAGGGTCATCCCGTACTTCACTCAATTAAAGAACGAAATCTCTAAATCATAGTTATCTATTGTACAAGGAATCGAAGTGCCCATGGCAAGGATTGGACTTAGCTACTCATTCACTTTAAGGAGGCCTCTCCTACTTGAAAATCTCCATCAATATTAGGTTCAAGTGTATCCAAGGGACTTTTATGACTTTGTTGATTTCTAGTATGGGAATTGGATTTCGCATATGGTTTTATAAACATGGTTTAAGTTGTTAAATTAAAACTTATAGACATAGATGTATGAACATGAACATAGACCTTGTTTGTTTTGCATGTTATGTGGAGTCTTGGCATAATGGAATGATTATGATATACCAGTCTTGAGCATGTTCCCTTAGATTAATAATTCTAAATAGCCCAGAATTATTATTATCATAATCATATCCATTGTGTAAGATTCTAGGCTAGGGCGAGACCAGCTACATCAATAAAATCCCTACAATAATATTAAGGTGGTAGATTGTCTTCCCATCATAAATGGTGATACGAACCTTATTAACGGATGTAAGGACATGTACAACATGCTTTCCCTTAACATGTGTTTGGTCATGAGACTAAATAGGGTTAATGCCTTAACTAAAATGGGTTAGTTGTCCATATCAATGGAGCTAATTCCAGATTAGAGACACATTTGAGGAGTCGTACAATCGGGGACGCACATCTTGAGAAAGAGAACTTTAATGGATGGGTTCCAACCATGGTTTCCTTATTATGGCTTGACCTACTATAACAGGGGTCATGATGAGTGGCACCTATTAAGGAAAATTGGTTAAACCAATTTTCTTGAATTTAAATAAAAGGGGCTATTTGAATGTCTAGAAAATAGTAGGAATTATGTGTTTATTTAAAGATCTTATATTAAATGAATGTACATATACTAATGCCTAAACAAATTCTATCTTATATCTAGGTTGAATATGATCACTAACAAAGATACTCGCATTGGTATCGGTCCTCTTGTTGATAACAAGTTTTATAAAGGAGACAATTTTCATGAGTGGTTCGAGAGTGTGACGAGGTTCTTAAAGAGCCTTGGCTTTGATTATGTACTAGATAATCCATAACATGAATTCCCAGAAAAGATTCTTTTATTTATCAAATAGATAAGTAAGTGAAGCCTAAAAGAGACTGTGATTTCGCAAAGAATTTGATGGTCAACACTATGCTTCCAAGGTACAAGGATTTGTGTAAAAATATGGACTTAGTGTTTATGATTGTGCAGCTTGTAATCATGGATGAACTTAAAAGATTCATGTTGTCTGCAAGTCTAGAGGTTGACACCATAGCAGTTGAGTTTGCCATGACTATTTACGATAACTCTAAATAGTTAAGGAAAATGGGAGTTACTTATGATTAGGAGGCCTTGAAAAAAATTATATTGAAAGGTCTATCACAAAGGTACGATAATTTTTCAAAACACATTTCTATAGCATAACGATTATTGTAATTTTTCCGAGATGGTAGACCTGTTGGAATAATATAATATTCAGTTGAGAAATAAACTTGAGAATTAAATTATTGCTAAGGATCGAAAGATTAGAAAGTCAAGGGCTTTCAAGGTCAAGAGAAGACTCATGAAAAATATGAAATGAAACGTGAATTAAGGGCTCAGATTTCTGAACTAGTGAAGAAGAAGCCAAGTAAGGCATCCACTTCAGATATGTTCCTACTAGAGAATTTCTCTACAGCTCCTTATGATTCTACATAGATAATGGATATTGGTTGTGGTACTCATATATGTACTTCTATGCAGGTGTTGCGGAATAGTAGGAGGCTTGCAAAGAGGGAAATGGACCTAAGAGTTAGAAATGGAGCACGGGTTCTTGCAACAGTCGTAGGGACATATAACATTCATTTACCTAGTGGCCTTATTTTAGTTTTGAACAATTGCTATTATATTCCTCCAAAACCAAACCATTTGATTAAATCCATCAAAGTGAACTTATATTCTTCTCCCCCATTCCTGGATTTCCTCTTCAAAAAGTTCCCATCCTTGGTAACAGTAACCAAAAACTCGAGGACCCATCCCTCGATAAACAAAAAATGCATATTCACAAATTTATCCAATCCAAATAACAAAAAATACTCTTCTACTTCCGCATGAATCCCAACATCAATAACAAAAGTAGGATCATAGAAAAGTGTATCTTGGAAATCAATTTTTTTGATCCTCAAGTATCTTTCAACTTCTTCTTCACCATAAATTGGAAAAGGGCATCTATACTTGTTTTGTTGGTTGACCAATTTGTTCATTCCTTTAGTTGCTGCAGATTTCTTGGGAGCTAATGAATTCAAGATTGAAAGAAGGATTTGTATTTGATTTGGAAAAAATAGAGAAAACTTGTTTGCAAGAGATTGTATTTGTGTAAAAGAGTAATTGATTTGTGAAACTTACTTAGGAAAATAGGTATTTGTATAGGAAATTAGGTAATTATGGTTGTTTCAACGGATATATTTGATTTATAACCGTTTGAAATAGAGCCGTTATAGCGATAATTGCTGTAAAATCGCACCAGTCACGATCATGACTTTCTCCAAACAGAAATAGAATGTTTTGACAACTCAATTCATGAGCACGATATATGTCGCGGTCGCGATATGTTCAAAATCTAAAAATTTTGTTCTTTTGTATTATTTTTTTTAAAAACACACTAACTTAAAATACAAATAATAAAAATATACTACTATATAATACTCTATATATATATATATTTTTGAAAGCATAAGAGATTTAAGGATCAATAGAGTTTTTCAACCCCTTAACTTCATATTCATAGATGAAATCTAACTTAACAACTTCTTGGATGCAAGCATCAATCAAGTCAAGTTTCATGTATATATCTTCATACATTGGATATTTATCAGCCTTGTCCATGTTAAATTCAACAGTATCGTCATCTATCCTTAACTTAATTTTGCCTTCTGACATATCTATCAATGCTTTGCTAGTATGCATAAAAGGTCTTCCTAAGATTATACGACATTTTTCATCATATGCAAAATCTAGCACAACAAAGTCTGTTGGAAAAACAAATTTATCCACTTTAACTTGTACATCTTCAATTATGCCATAAGGATGTTTAATAGACTGGTCAACCAATTGCAAGACCATATTTTTCCTTTTAACTTCATCATCAAGCTTCAACTTTTTGAAGATCGATAAAGGCATAAGATTTATACTAGCCGCAAGATCACATAAACATTTTGGAAAGGAAATGTTTCTAAGTTTAAACGGAATTGTGAAACTTCCCATATCTTTAAGTTTAGTGGGTATTGTAGTAGTTATTATCTTGCTACAATCTTCATTTAAAGATACTTTCGATATTCCTTCTAAACTACGCTTACGAGATAAAAGTTCTTTAATAAACTTACCGTAGTTTGGAATATGTGTAATGGCTTTAATTAATGAAAGATTGATTTCCAGACCTTTAAGTTTGTTGATGAACTCGATGAATTGCTTATCCTCATTCTTCTTCTTCATTCTTTATGGAAATGGTGGTTGAGGGGGATTAACCTTTCTAAATTTAGGTTGTTCATCCTCTCCTACTTTATCATTTGATTTACTCGGATATTCTTCCGGTACTTCAACAACATCATTAGCAAGCATACCTGAAGGATTTGGTTTATATATTAATTTACCACTACGAAGGGCTATAGCATGCACATTTCCTTAGGATTACCTTCTATGTTACTAGGTAAATGGCCTTTTCCTCTAGATGGAATATCATTTGCTAATTGACAAACTTGTATCTCCAAATTATGAATGTAAGATGATTGATTCTTAAACATTTGATCCATCTTATTTTCTAACTTTTTGTAACATTCTTCAAACTCTGATTGCTTATTACTAATTCCTTCTAGAAATTTGTCTATTTTACTTATTAATTACCCTATTCTATCACTACCTTGGTAATTCTTTTGTTGATTATCACCATACTTCCAATTAGAACTCTTATAATTACTTCCATTATTACTATAAGAATTCCCTTGACTTGAAAATAACTTAGTTGCTCCCCTACACATGGGTTAAAGTTACACTCAAAAGCCGTGTGTCCAATTTGACCACAATTTTCACATGTCAAAGGTTTACTCTTATTTTTATGCTTATTGTCTATCTTATGAGATAATGTAGATATTTATGCTTGCATAATAGAAATAGAGTCTAATTAGTTGACTTTTTTAACTAAACTAGAAGATGTAGATGTAGCATGCGAATGAATAGGAATAGTAATACTTACTTATGCTCTCTCCACTAGCCACATGCAATTGTTATTTGCTATATCTTACGAAAGATCAAAGGCTTCTTGACTAGTTTTCTTCATAAGAGATCCCGCAGCCATAGCATCAATTGCTCCTCTTGTTGCATGATTTATTCCATTATAGAAGGTTTGTAGAATAACATTATGGGGTAAACCACGATGAGGACATACTCCCTGAAGTTCTGTATAACGTTCCCAAGCTTCGTACAAGGATTCACTATCTTTCTGGGTAAAGGAAGTGATTTCTTTAATGAGTCTTGCAGTTTTAGCTAAAGGAAAATATTTAGTTAGAAAGGCTTGGGCTAATTGATTCCAAGTGGTGATTGAATTTGGGGGTAATGAATTCAACCAAACTTTCACTTTATCATGGAGCGTAAATGGGAATAAACGAAGTTTAACTGCTTCATCAGGGACATTGGACATTTTGAAAGTATCATAGACTTCTAGAAAGTTTGTAATGTGAGCATTCGGAGTTTCATTACCTAGACCATAATATTGCACATTATTGCTGATCATTTGAAGTAATGCTGGCTTGATTTCAAACTGATTTGCTAATATTGATGGTCTAGCAATTCCTTGATTGTTACCATTGATGGTCAGAAAGATATAATCCATAAGACTTGGTTGAGGTTGATCTTGAACTGGATCTTGCACTCGTTTATTATCGTCATCCATCTTTCTTCTTTGTCTCTTATTCTTCCATTTCCTTGTCCTACCAAATCATTCTATTTCTGATTCGAAAGACGCCAAACTTTCTCCCGAACTACGCGTACTTGGCATGCACACACTAGAAAGAAAACTCAATGAATAAGTAAGAAAAATATGTTAATAACAAAATATAAGTACTAAAAACCAAAAGTAGAAATAAAGATAAATAAATCTAATTAACACATAAATATAATTGCCCGTTCTCCAGCAATTGATCTCTAGAACACACTTGCCTTCCCCGGCAACGGTGCCAAAAACTTGATCGCAAGGTTTTGACACTATTAATTCCGAGGTCTTATATTCTATAATGAAGCCAAAAACCTTGTTCCCTACTTCTCTACCGATAAGGTAAAAGTTCAAAATACGAACAGGTGTTGTTAATACCGCTTATCAAAATATAAAAATGGTGACCACTGCAAGAATACAATTTCGATGTAGTTTTAAAAGATATCGATCCCATAGGGAAGGAATTCGGTTATAAAGACCAACTAGAGTTACAGGGTAAACGAAAATAGGTAAATTTGATTGGAGGGTTTGGATGATAGATAGATGAATAGATAGATGTATGAATAGACTAGAGAAGATGTAAAATATATAGATATTCCCTAAGAACAAGTTTAGCAGAGAAAAACATGCAAAATCATCAAGAATATTTCGTACA
>CATIWQ010917941.1:0-10946 GCA_949673415.1 Euphorbia schlechtendalii | reverse complement strand
GTTAATAGTGGATTAAATCTTGGACTGGAGTTTCCAAGGACTGGATTAGGCAGAGGCTGAACCAGGATAAAAATCGCTGTTTGCATTTCCTTACTCAGCTCATTTATATTTGTGTTACTTTATTCCGCATTAGAAACACATTAAACATAAAAGGGGATTCTGATACACTTAGTTAGAAGCAACTTCAGAAGCATCTTTCTGAAGTTAAGCGTGAACTCGAAAAAGAGTCATTCACCCCCCCTGACCTAATTTACACCCTTACTGGGTCCAACACCCTTAAACCTTCAATAGTCTTCTTTTCATAATTTTTTCATTTTATATTTTTGCACTTATATTGGTTTATTATAATTTATTAATATCCCATTTCGGGTAGAAATTGTTATCTCGTCATAGCAACAGTCACAACCATAATTTCGACTATGACCAGTTCTGTGACCGCATCCGCAACCTTGTCCATAACAGTATAGTTTTAATGGACACATAGACTGAGTTCTTTAAAGTGTTGGATTGGATATTGTCTCAATTTGATGAGTATATAGTATCCATATTTTATTCTCATGACCTTCGGGCTGGAGCTTGATTCGGGTGGGCCTACAAGAAAATTGTAGGAGCAGAGAAGGGAATTTATGAAGGCAGCGAGATTGGAAGGTAAATTAAAATAAAAGAGGGTGAATGAATTGATGAGATGATGTAAGGTTGATGAAAGGCAAAACCAAAACCAAAACGAGTGTTAAGATAGTATTGTTCATTTTAGCGCTTACCAAAAAAAAGATTGTTCATTTTAGTAGGCGACAGCGATTTGTGCTAATATACGCGGTGGATAATCTTCATTGGTTGTTGCCTCCATGTTTTCATGCAACAAATTAGGCCTTTCTTTTCTTTTTCTTTTTTCCTTTCTTTCTTGATTTTTCTTTGAATTTTGATTCAATCTACGAATATGTTTGTGGATTCTTTTTTCCATTATAGGTTTGGTTCATTAATCGTCATTTGTTGTCACGATAGTTTTTTATTATAAATATTTATCTCTATATATAGATAAAAATTAAAAACAGCTCTAATAATCGTAATTAATTAGCCAAAATTATTATTTATAGGCAAAAAGGAAAAAAAAAAAAAAAGACTTCTGAAGAAGTTCTCAATACATATTTAAATTTTTGTTAGTTTCTTCCGTGGTGATTAAGTAGTTAGATTAATAATATAATAAAAATATAAGATCAACAAGGAATTGATTAAAGTTTTGTTTGTAGTGGAAAATAAATGAGATGGATCAAGTAACCAAAAAGGGCGGTTAACTTCCCAGCAAGTCTCTCCCCAAACCCACCAAAAAGCTTAGCTTTGAATAGAAAGTTAGTACATATCAATCTTCTCCTGCAATAACACATTCCAGTCTTAACTCTTACCTATAACTATTTCCCCTTTTTTCCGTTTTCCGTTATGATTATCCCATTTTCGGTTCATAAGACCCTTTCCATTTTCAACTAGTTCCTTTTTAAGCACTTCCACATATAGTTGCATACTATTTACAACTGAATTCCAACCTTAATATATCACCAATATATCATTTTCTTTCAACAACATACATCATTTTCAACATCAAAGCCTACCAAAAAATTAGAATTTGGAGATTCAAATTTTGTTACAGTCGTTTATTTAAAATAGTTTGAGCATCTAGTTCCTCGAATTCCTGATGTGGGTGTTTCAGTATACTTCCAATTAGACTTGTTCGTCGGGCGGGCCGGGCCGGTCTTGGCTGGTTTTTTTTTACAAAAAATGCTAACCTAAGCCCGGCCTAAGCCCATACTTTAGAACTTCGGGTTCGGGCAGGGTTTACAAGGTCATTCCCAAGCCCGGTCCAAGCCCATGAATATTTTTTTATTAAACTAAGTTAAAAAAAATATAAAGTAGATCAAAAAATGTTTAAATTTCTAATATACTTGCATTGTTTACTTAAAATCTTTGATATTTAGTAACGTTTATTGTAATCAATACAAATTTAATAGGATAAAATATAGGAACTTAAAATAATTATAAATTTAATGTATAAATATATAATATATAAATAAAATTATTTGTCGGGCCGGGTTTGGGTATTTGTATAAAAACCAAACCCGGCCCATAAATCTTCGGGCTTCAACGGGCTCGGGTTCGGGCCGAGTTTTTTTAAAAAAAGAGTGTCCAAACCTGGTCCGTTGAAGCAGGCTCGGACCGGGCCGGGCCGGGTGGATAACCCCGCCCCACGAACAGGTCTACTTCCAATTTATTTGATGGTTTATTTCTTAGAATCCCTCCATTCAAATATGACATATAATCTAATCAATTAATTAGTTCGATTAAATTTAGTCATGATCTATTAGAAAAATATAAATAACAAAGTCATTATATTATTATTAACAAATTTACGGTTTATAACAGATGACATTTTAGACTAAAGAATTTTCATTTTTTCATAAAAAAATTCATTTAATATAAGGTTTAATGCATTGAGAAGTACTCCAAGTCATCTTAAAAAATCCAATAATCCCTTGAACTTTCAAAGTGATCCTGTAACTACCTAAATTTTCTAAAGTACACCATTTTTGTTTTCTAAATGTCACATGTCAGCTTCTGATTAAAAAGAGACAATCGGAAAAAATGACATAATTGAAAAGTCAAACCAACCAGAAGTTGACACATGACTTCTAATGAGTAAAGTGATGCACTTTTTGAGAGTTGAGGTAGTTACAGGATTACATTGAAAGTTCAGGAGGCAACGTATTTTTTGTAACAACTTGGGCCATCTATAATTGATGCATTAGACCTTGTGTTGTGATATTCAATATATATGCACTATGGGATGGGTATTAGTAAGAAATTAAAAAGGCAAAATTTTAATTTTAGGCTTGAACAAGACACAGTTTGAATCTGTTGTGATCAAATTGGTACCATATTTTTGCTAGTTATTCTAGATTTTCTTAAAAAGTGTATTGGAATAAAAATGCATCAATAGCTTTTTCCATATGAATAAGCTCTCACAGTAAAATATATTTATCAACTAGATGTTGTAATTGAACATACAACAAAACGACAAAGCTCTCTATGCGTATTAAATATATTTATCTTTCATATTAAGTTATTTAAACTCAATTCTGGCATGTTGAATCCTTCCAACTACAATTTTAGCAATTGAAAAATTTGAACAAAAGTTAGAATTGCCAAGGAATATTCGCATACTCTTTATATAAATGATGATAAATTTGATTAAAAACGGTAAAAGTAGCTAAATCCCAATAAAACTTTGCAATATTCACGAATATCATATTGAACTTTTGAAAGTTTGAGTTAAGTAATTAAATTTGATCAAAGTGTATTTAGTTTGTTCAAAAGATGTCATGTGTCAAATCTTGATTTCCTTTTTTTTAAGTATCATATTTTCTTAACTTGTTATTTTCAACTAAAAAATGAGGCATGGGTTGATTTGGTAAAATATAGTATTTTATCAATTAAGGAGGTAGTTGATATAAATAAAAATATCAGGTTGCATCCGCTACATCTTGTATTTATAATAAAACTGTAATTGAGGATAAATTGTAAAAAAAGATAAAAATTAGCTAGAAATCAAGCAAAAGCCGTGTATGTATGCAATACGTACTAAAATGTGTTATTAGTTTTCGTTTAAGCAATGTGGAAGCAACCCAATTTCAGGCTCAATTACAACTATAGAAAAGCGTTCATTACACTTTAAAAAATACCATTAATTTTGTGGAAGCATCTACTGCGAGGATTCAGGGAATATTACACGTGATTATGAAGATTAATCATTTTAATTTTTACACTGTATATCCCACTTGTCCTCAACCTCAAATTAAATTTTCAGTTTCCTAAAACATACTGTATATAGTATTATTCAATTATTTCGCAATTAATGAACCAGATCCTGGTTCAGTGAATTAGCTGACATTATTTAAAAAAACCAGTTATGTACAACAAAACACTTTTAATTATTGCACATAAACCGTGTATTTCTATACGAATACTGCTGCGTTTTGAGCTGCATAATCCATTAATTCAACCATATTACATTTATAGAATGAATCTCTCATAACACAAAAGATATATGACAGCATTATTACAGCAATAGATACAGTGTATTTTGATTATGATCAATTCTTTGAATACTTCTGAAAAAAAGAACAAAGCATACCAGAGGAATAAAGCTGCTGAGATAAAAAGAAATAAAAAAAGTACATGAGTAGCCGTTCATAAGATTGTATATTATAAACATCCATGGCTTCTTTCTTAATTTCTGCATCTGTTTAAAATAAAAAAAAAAATCAAATTTTGGACAACATGAATATAGTAATAATCCTATGCTTAATTAGGCTATACAAAAGTACTAAACCCTCATAACCAAACTGACTTCAAAGAAAGCTAACATTCCTATTAAGATTGTATATGAAATAACATTTTTTTATATATATGTATATATGTAAATCATCAGTAATCCCACAAACCATCCAAATCTACAATCGGGCCGTCATCAAGATCGCCATAAACCTTGTTCCTTCCATTGAATTCCTGCACCGATGAAATCTCGGCCGTGCTGTTCATATCGGTGCTAATTCCGGTATCATGAGAGAGGGTAGCCATAGAGTGATTATTCGACGAAAACTGCTCCACCTTGCATTGCTGTAATACTTGTTTTTCTTGCCTTTCTGCAGCTATTGCTCTCAGAAAGGCTTCGTCTTGGTTTTCGAGGCTCGAGTAATAGGAAGGCATGTTGGGGTTAGTTTGGAAGGCGAAAAGACTGTTGGAACAAGGATTTTGGGGGTAGGTTGAATTATTGATTGATGTGGCCAAGTTAAACAAGTAATTACCATCGGGTGATATTCTAGATGATGTCATCGCTTTCAAGTTTTCGCTTTCGTTTCGGTTGTCGCCATTGTTGAAGCTTGAAGAACTCGGTCTGTTGTTGTCGTTATTACAAGGCTCCATTAGAGGTGGAAGGGAAGCGTAATCCAATAGATCATCATCACGATTAAAAGAATTAACCCTTAACAAATCTTGAATTGAAGTCCTCTTGATTGATCCTGTGCTTTTGTGGAAAACCCTACACACAACCCACTCATCCTGTACATTTCAAAATTAAAAGAAATCAAATTAACCAAATTAGACATTAACTCTTCAATTACAAAAAAGTACTGTAATTAAAAAAAGTATACCCATGAAAGAAACTTTCTACCTGCTTAATAATTCAAAGGGATAAATATCGAACACTAAATTGACAAAAACAATTTAAAAAATTTAATAGATTAATTACCTTATTAGCAGGTTTAGGAAGATTGTAATAAGAGAATTTTCCTTCAAGCCTATATTCATGCATGACCCAATTGGTTTTTTCGCCTTTCGGAGCTCTTCCTGTATAGAAAACGAGAGTCTTTTTCATTCCGACAAGACAATTCTTCCCTTTGAATATCTCCTTGTCTTTTCCGGTGGCTTTCCAGTACCCGGCCTCCGTTGCCCGGTTAGTTCTCATTCCGGTTGGGTATTTCCGGTCTCTCTGGCAAAAGAAATACCATTCTTTTTCTCCCATCTTTGCTTTCTCTACACAAAATTCAACAAATAAAAACCAATCCACTTTTAATCAAATTAATATACAAGACTTAATTGATTAGTCAAATAACAAATTAATACAAACAGTAAATTAAATATGCATACTTGGCAAATCCCATGGCTCGGACTTGTTGAGATCAACTTGACCAATAGCGCAAGCGGTGAAGTTGTTGTTGATGACTTTCTGAGTAAGATAATGGGTGATTATTTCTTCATCTGTTGGATGAAACCGAAAACCGGGCGGCAAATCGATCAGATCTTCACCTTCCATTGATCAGTATATACGTATATGTGAGCAAGCTAATTGAATAAAGGGAAACTAGTTGTATGATTGAACAGAAAATGAAGAAGAAACTAGCTGTATATTTGAAAAGAAAAAGAAGAAGAAAGGTTAGAGAAAAGGGGTAACAAGGAAAATAAAGAGCTTAAATAGAAGAATGGAAATAGCAGAGAAGAGATACGTGGATAACAAGGAACTTTCTGTTATTGTATGAAACAAGCTTCTTACACACAGATATGACTTCAATATTGTTTTTATATATATTTTTGAAAAACAGAAAAATGTTTTATATTTTAAATTATCTACCTGTTTGAAAATGAATGTGAAAAAAAAAAAAAGAAATGGTAAAAGGATCAGATTTGACTGTGTGAATGCTCTATTGGTGACGGGCCCCACTTCCATGTTTCCACCAATCATTTTTTATTTATTTCATATCACTTAATTTGTTTAGATCATAATGGCGAAAATTTAAAATAAAAGTCGTTTTATTATCTGCTTAAAAATACCTAACTTCTTTTTGCGAATGAATGCATGCTGTAAAATTGTACTCCCTTAAACTTTTAATATTTATCATTTTAAATTTTTTACTCTAATTCTTAATATTTATCATTTTAAAAAATCAATGCACTTTTTAATAAGATTTTCTTAATTTACCCTTGCATTAATTAGTAAAGAAATTAAATGTAAATTAATTTATAAATTGATAATTAAGAAGAAATAGAATTTTATTATAAAATAAAAGGGATAAAATAATTATTATATAATACATTAAATATTTTATTGATTTTGATGAAAATTCTAAAATAATAAATATTAAGAATTAAAAGGAGTAATTAATTAGTAATTTAATGCATTATTAACAATGTGATAATACATGCAGTTATAAAAAGAAGTCTGAGTTCAAAGGATTTGAACAGTTTGAAAAAGCTGCAAAAACCGGTATATCTGCCTGAATTTGTCAATTTGCTTCTTTGCCTTTCAGTTGTTGCTCTTGACTTGGCTTTATTTCCTATTTTTCCTCACTTCTTCCTTTAACATTAATTATTATCTTTTATTATTCATTCAAATTTCTGTATTTGTTCTCAATATGGGAATGTAGCTTATATTTTTGTATGAAAGTTTTAGGAGTCTAAAGTGTTAAGGGTAGAAAATTGGCATAACTTAATTCGTACAATTTTTTAGGGCCTATATGACATTGCTATTAGAGTTGCTGTAACGAAAAGTTCGATTTTCAAATTTTCAATAGAACTACATATTTTAACATTGAATAAAAAATTTTAACTCTTAGTACTTAAAAATTAGAAACTGCTTGCTATTAATTTTCAAAATTTTTCGGAACAATAGCTTGGAAAATCTTTAAAATGAAACTATTTCGGAAAAGTAGTTCGAGAAAGTAATCCCAAATTGACCCTTAATATGAAGGTGGAAGACACTGATTTTGATATCCGACCTTTTCAAATATCCGTATTCTCAAAAAAAAGTCTTAGGGGTAGAACAAACATCTCCATTTCGAATCCGAAAATTTAAGGATACAGAAATATATGATAGATGGCTTTTACTAATATAGCTGATGCAAAACTCATGCTAGATGGAATGAATGTAGGAAGTTATTATGTTATAAATTAAATTTTGAACCTAGCTAATAAAGTCAAGGGATCATGAAATTAAAGTGCCAAAAAAAACAGAAAAGATGATTCAGTGAAGTTTCTAATTAAGCTTCCAGCTGTTAATTTGCATTATATTCGGTAGTTTTTTTTTAACTTTTTGCAACTGGAAAACAAAAGAATAAAATAATAAAATCAATAGTCAATATATCTTTGGTTTTCAACTTTCATTCCTCCTTTTAATAATAAGCTTAAATTTATATATATTTTTTTCAAATGGTGGTTTTTCTACAGTGTGTTAATTTGTTTTAAAGACCTAAGGAGTATTATTATTATTATTATTAGGTAAAACAGTTACCTACCTTGCCAATTATTAATTTTAACAGTAAGCAAATAAAGCCAATTGTGAAAATCTTTTATTATGGGACATGGAGGTCATAAGTTAAATCCACTATAGTAGGTTCTAATTTTCTTAGTTTGAATATTCCATTTACAAAAAGTAAATGAACTCTTGGAGCAAAGGTAAGGTTATCTTTTGTGCGACACAATTCGGAGTTAATTATAGAATTCACCACCGGCACATGCATCATAGTAGACTATTTTTAATTCAATAATCTAATTAAAACTCTTTCTCAAACCTTATGTGAGTGCTATATATTTATAGACCGAACTACATACCTTTCTTTTTTTCTCACCATCTTTTAAAATATATCTTGAAAAAATAATCAAATAAATAATATACATACTCATTTTTTAAAATCACGCTACTTATTTTAATTACTTCAAAAGAAAAGTACAAACTATGTTTTTAAAGAAAAAAGATAGGCACAACTCACATATAGTAATACCTTTGCCCATCCTTACCCGCATTTAGTCAACTCTTATATGTAAATGACCCAAAATTAAATATTATTTCAACACTTCTAGTTTATTGTTTTAAATAATTAGAATGAGCCATCAAGTATATATACCACTCCTCTGATTAGGTTCTTGAAATTAACAATTAGATGTTAATTTTGGCAAATGCTTAATAAATTATAACAAAATTTTCACCATCAAAGTTTCTACTAGAACGTGATCAAATTAAATTAAGGGTAAAAAAATGTTTTATGGTTTCATTGTTTTTCAAAATAAGGTGTGTGAAATTTTCATTTTCAAAAGGAGATAGTGGTTTAAAAAATTTAATAAATAAAAAGTTTCTGTCACGGAAATAGATAATTTTGTTAATATTTACTGAAATTTTGCAGTTGGTTAATAAAATTACAATGTATGTATAAATTATGAACTCTTTTGAGATGCGCATATATTTTTTAATTAAATGATGATGTTAAAATGTAAAAAAACATAACAAAATAAAAAAAAATTATTATTTTAAACAATTTATTATGTGTATTTAAATAATATGATTAAATTATGAGAATTTCGAATTGACTAAAATATTTATTATAGAATCATTACTTTTAATGATAACATATTTTTATCAATTTTTACTACAGTAGAACCTTGTTAAATTAATACTCGATAAATTAATAATCTCGCTAAAATAATAATTTTCTCCGATCCCTAGTCAGGACCAACGTGGTAAATTAATAATTCGCTAAATTTATAAGATAATATGAAAAAATAAATTCATATAGGTTTCATTTGACATATAAATTAATAATTCATAATTTGTAAAAATATATTTCATATAATTCATAACTAATCTAAGAAGATTTTTCAAAATATGAATCTAATGTTACTTATTTCTTTTTAAAATTAATATTTCCTTGAATCTTATCTCTAATATTTCTTATAGCATTGAGAAAATCCGGTGTAGAGTTCTCATATTGTAAAAGAAAATGTTGTAAGGTGGTTGTTGCTTTCAAAGCATCTTTGCGTGAAACTTGTTCTAGTTAATATTAGTACATGTAACTATATTAATAGTTGAGTGGATTTATACATTTAACTTGAGATATGTATGGAATACTAAAAATTTATCAATGAAAATACATGAATTTAGCTAATATGCCTGATTAATACTTATTAATTAAATTCATGTATTTCATAAATATTTACATTGTAAAGATATAAACTACATACTCTATAAATTAATAATTATTAATTTACGCAATTAATTAATACCTTGATAAATTAATAAAATTTCATACTCCTAATATTATTAATTTATAGAAGTTTAACTGTACATTTTTTAAATCACCGACCACGTTTAAGAAAACAAATTCCTCCCTTTCGAAAAAGAAATCACAAAACATATTTTTGAAATATACTTGAATTAACAATGAGCGACTATTGTCAACTACAATTATATTCTTATTAGGCCAATGAATAAAAAGCTTTTATTACATTTATATTTCTATTGTTCAAGATTATAGGTCAACAAGAATTTCATCAATTGGTATAAATAAATATGTATAATAGAAAAAGTAAACATCTCGGCGCCGACTAAGATAATATTACTGTATAAAAAATGTATCCAACTTCTCCTTTAACTGCCCTATTTAATTATCAACGTTTTGATTTTCAAATATAGACTTGTATATTCACATAATTAATAGAATTTAAACACAACTTTGAAAAACAAAAAAACTACTTCCTTAATTTTTCAACAATTCATTTAATCAAAATATTAAAATCTAAAATAGTGATTCAGATTTCTATGATTCTTTTTCATCTTTCTTCAATGTATACCTTTATACATTATTGTTATTTTGTAATATTAAATGTACAATTTTTAAGACATTAAGAATTTATTAGTATTTGCATTCGCTTATTAATTATTTTATTAAAAAATATGAAACGTATAAGAAGAATACTAAAAAAATGGATATATAAACTTTTTTGAAGCGCACGATTTCAAAAGTAACTTATTCAAGAAAATAAAGTAAAATGTGAATAAGTTAGCAAATTTTAAAAATGGAAAAAGTGGTGAAAATGAATTTCTACAAGTTTTAGTCATATATGTTTGTATTCTTGAAAAAATTGGTTAATTTTAAAATTCAAACTCTAATTCAAAACAGTTGTTTATACTAACCGCGACTTCTTACATCTTTATTTTTTTTAAGTTAGCCATCAGAACTATTAAATGCACTAGTTTTTCATTTAAGTTTTACTCATGTTTTATTATATCAACTCTTAAATATTTTATTTGTATCGAGTTTTTCTCTTATTGAAGAAAAGTCGTGTTAAATGGAGTTAGAGATAATTACCGCGCTCATCAAACATGATCACATATCATATAATGTCCTTTAAAATGTCAAAAAATCAACTAATCGAGTTAATAAATGAGTAACCTGATCTGTACACCGACAACATGCATAAACTATTTGAAAATTTGCAAAAACAATCTCAAGGATATGAAAATGCCAAACACTCCTAAAGATTAATCTTTGGTTATACAAAATAGAATGATCAATTTCCTAACTTTTGAAGTTTTAAAACATAGATGAAATATAGTGAAATGATTTTAATTG
>CATIWQ010917868.1:0-19140 GCA_949673415.1 Euphorbia schlechtendalii | reverse complement strand
TTTTAACATAAAATAACTAAAAATCAATATAAATAATTTTTAACACATGTAACTTATTGTTGATTTGAAAAAAAAAACCCTTAATTTTCAAGTATTAAATGTAAATTGAATGTGAAAATAATTATTAAATTAATTAAAATTTATTTTTCGATTTTAAGTTCGGTTTTCGGTTTTTTCGGTTTTGAACCGAAACCGAACCGAAAACCGAAAACGTAAATATATAGAACTGAACCGAATAACTTCAGTTCGGTTCGGTTTTCGATTTTCGGCTTTCGGTTTGGTTGTCGGGTTTTTTTGCTCTCCCCTATTTACGGGGTCTTGACACATTTAGATTTGGTAATTTTTATTAAATACCCAACTAAATAGTAAATATCCATGTATAACGGGTTAAGGAGTATTAACTATGACCGAGTCTCTAATTAAAATTAAGTAATAATATAAGAGTCAAAGTTGGACCTTACATATCATTTTTTGATCAAACAGTTTAATAACTTGGGTATCAGAGTTTATTAGATCTAAAGGTTGAGCATTTAAATGTTAATAGGTCAATTTGTTGAATTAATTCTCAACACTTGGTGAAGTAAACTTGTGTTGTACCTACTTCAAGTCTAAGTGATATTAGCACGAGGAAGAGTATAAGAATAATATAAGAACTATAAATTCACCTCACATGTTAGTTAGCTTCAACTTTTGGATTAGTTTTATCACTATATGCTACATGTATATATTGAAATTTAATTTATTATTTTAATGAAATTGACAACGATCATTTATATGGGTCTACAAGATAAAACAAGAAATAAAGAAAAAAATAATAATAAAACAATTAAATTTAATTAAAAACAACCTATTGGGAATGAAACTCGACACATCTAAATCTTAGAGACTATAACATCATGATATGCAACCAATTCATTTAAAACACTTATAAATGAAACCTGGCCAGCAATAAATTTTATTATTACAATTAATCTTGGTAGTGTGATACTTCATTAATCTTGACATGTTTGCACAAGTGAATATATTTTTGTGTGTAAAATAAAATTGAAGTAATATTTTTTTTATTCTGTGTTGTAATCACATTTATTTTGAATGCTTGAAATATTTTTTTTAAGATAGAATACTTGAAATATTATACATTTATCGTCCATTTATTTCTCTTCCCCAGCCTCGTTCCTGATAGACGGGGCAGGGGAAGAGAAATAGAGAAAAGGACAAAAGATTAAGGATAAGCTAGAAGAGTAGCATTGAATCTTTTGAAGAAAAGTCGCAAGTGAGATGATAGTTGATTGTGTTTTTTGAAAGCTAACATGTCAAATTAAGGATGTCTAGGTAATGCAATGGACGTGGTATGTTTATGAACCAAAAGTTAATTGATTCAAGTGGCCTTTTGATTAGGAAACTTATCCAATTCTATTTGTATTAACTCATGTTTTCCGCGTACATTTTTTTTTTTTTGTTCGAGAAATGAAACTTTGTTAAAATTCATATTTTTAAACTTTGTGTTCCTGTGTCAAATATGGTATACAAGTATTTTTGTACCTTCCCTATAGATTTAATATTGTATGCCAATCTTATACTCAGATTAAGTGTTTGACGATTCAACATCAGCACCAGTAACTCGGTTTATGAATATAATTTTTGAAATATAGTATGTAGATTAAGTTTTTATATACTTCAAACTGATGTCTTGTTCTCTTGGAATACAAATCATTTTAGTTCAGTTAAATTTAATTCTACTAACTATGCGTACTTATAAATTTACTGTTCAGCCCAATCCAATTCAAATTAATCCTCTTCAGTACATTTTTACTTTCAAAATTTGAAAATAACAGACAATACATAAAAGTTCATATTCTAAAAGTTACTGGCACTTAACATTTAGGTTAATTAGATGCATCCGTTGTATAAGAATCATATCAAACGGTAGAGATATCAAATTTAGTTTGGGAACTTCGATCATGATATACACACACTCTAAATTCAAAATGCATGTGTTAAAAAAATATGCATAAGTTGTTATTGTATCTTACCTTTTCAACTCAACATTTAGTAAATTTATTAAAGCGGTAAATTTGTTATTGATAGAATTCTTAGGATACGGAAGCACAGTGACGATGCCAGGACTGAAACTGGGGTTTGAGAATCGCATAACTAAATTTTGATCCATAAACATAGTTAATGTGATCAATAAAGTATTATATTTATAACATACTTAAATTCAAACCAGTGGGATATTTATTTTCCTCATTATATATGACTGATATACAATAGTTTTAAACTATAAATTCAAAAGAAAAATTCCAATTGAGAATTAGTGATGATAAACTGTAAATCAAAAAGTAAAATACCATTTGAGGGCCCAAGGATCAATCCTACGCCCTTCTACTTGAGTGAGAGCCAACCTACCAACTAAGCTAATACATTTATTTGCTACCAATGTACGTACAAACGTTATTATACTATAAACGTCTAGAGTAAAAAACATGTATTGTCTGATTTCTCATAAGAGATGATGTGGATGTGCTTCTAATTGATGGTGTTGTTTTAAATATAAGCTATTGTGTAGTTCAAGTGCTTTTTTAAGATGAATTATAAGCAGTTATAGTGTTTGATAAAATTTTATTTGAATTTAGATGATTAAAAATTATGAGTAGAAAAAATAGAATCTTATAAAAAGAAGGTAGTAAAAATAGTTTGTTTGTTGTATGACCCTTAATATTTTAAGTTGCTTAAAAATTAGCCAATTATAAGCTAATTTATAACTTTTATCTTTTTATATTATTATTATGGTTCAAAAAATTATTATCATTATTATTTTATTTTTATTTTTTATTAATATTATTATTATAAATATTATTATTATTACTATTATTATTATTATTATTATTATTATTATTATTATTATTATTATTATTATTATTATTATTATATGCAACTTGCAAAAGCCGAGCATGACTTTGATTTTAAGAGTACCAAACTAATCTACATGCAATTTTATAAATATAATAGAAATAATTATCAACAATAGGATCTTTATAGATCTAAAGTACAGTAAATGTCATATATGATATTTGATAGTGAGATTTAAAATACATAACAGGTAAGAGATTTAACTACAAAAATCTGAAAAGTAGTTCGCAGATCCCAGAATAATTAATTCAAGCCAACTTTATAAAAAAATTGATATGAAATAAAAAAAAAATCATTTTTTCTTAAAAAATTACTTTTACTTATCCAACAAGTTTTTCATATATAAGTGGCTATCACATTGCTGAGAATCCGTGGACCGGAGAGTGTTGGGTTGAGTGAGGATACAAGTGAAGTTGAACCCAACTAACAAAAACCCAATTAGCTTGTGTTAAGACTCACTCTACTCCACTTATATGCTACTCATTATTCATATTTATTACCGATGTGGGATAATTTCAATATCTCCAACACTCAACTAGGCCTGGACCACAGTCTATTTTTTCCGCTAGCACAAACTCCACCAGGAGTTTTAACACGAACCTAGCATCTCGACTGTCAGGCCTTCTTCTGCTACGATAGCATGCAAAGAATGCGAGGGCCGGGAGAGTGTTGGATTTTATAGCTTGAGTGAGCATGCAAGTAGGGTTGAACCTATCTAACACAAAATCAATTGTTTTGTGTTAAGACTCACTCTACTCCACTTATATGCTACTCATTATTCATGTTTATTACTGATGTGGGATAATTCCAATGTTTCTAACACACATTCCCTTTGTAAGTAAAAAAACCACGAGACAACCAAATCTTAATCTCAAATAAACACAATGCTGTAAATTCATACAAAGTAAATACTGTATATTTCCGTGCTATGTTCCGTGTTTTTATTTATTTATTTATTTATTATTATTATTATCATTATTATTATTATTAGGGCATATTAAAACATGACATGTCATGGCGTACTTTTTTTCATAATGAAATTTGTGATTTCCAACGTAACTAAATTTTAAGTTGAAATTTTACAAGTTTGTTAATAAAAATGCAATACATATCTATAATAAATTATCGATTTTTTTACAAGTGCATATATATTTTAAAAAAATGAAAGTAAACTTTTAAATTCAGAACAATCTGAAAAATTTATGAAAATGATGAATGGTATTTGATATTACCATTAAATTATGAGAATGTTGATTAAAATATTTTGTAACATCATTAATTTTAATGAAAAATATTTATCCTTTTTTACTAATGTATGGAACCACATACACCATGTTTTGGAAAAGAAACTCCCGTTTACCAAAACAATTATATTACAAGTAATGTTTTGAAGTTTACCCAATTGATTTGAATGTTGGAGTTAGTTGGGATTCAAATGCGAGAGTCCAAATAATTATCTAAGATTTCCTCTTAATTCATCATTTGATGGACCAGTATAGGGTAACTTGAAATTATATTTTTACATCCAAAAATTTAGGTTTTTTCGAGAAAACTAGTGAGATGAGTTCTTTTTATCTACAGTATATAAGCAACCTTTGGGCTTAAGAAATTAATTTCAACCTGATCCTTCCAAGGATATACAAACTATTTGACACTTTGAATGCAGTTGGATAAAAAATTCCCGTAAAATTATATGTAAAACTATAAGCAATAAATTTTCATTAGTTAAATTGAAAAATTATCTATTATTCCCAAATTTGTGTCCTCTTGCATAACTCATTGAAAAAACTATCATATGTTAGATACATAGGAATAAAAAACCCTCAAACTGAAAAGAGAAAATTTAAATGTAAAAAATTATAAAAATTAACGCATGACAATTTTTTTAATGAGGAACATCAATTTGGGGCAAGAGATTTGTTTCCAGTTAAATTGAGCTCTAAACAAATTAATAAGTTCAGATAATTTCTTACTAAATGAATAAGTCCTTAAATTTTTCAATTTATAAAGAAATGGTAACCCTTTTTTTCTTAACTTTTTTTTTCACTTCCTATAAATCAAATTTTACTAATTTGCAACCTATTAGTTCATTTCTTTTACATGATGGACAACAACAAAAAATAAACTTGTAATCATACAAAAAAAAAAAAACAAAAAAAAGTTAGCTAGGGCCAATTCACGAGTTGAAAATGGAATAAAATTGTGGACACAGATTCCATGGAATCAATTAATGAATTATTGCTTCATCTTCATCTTTCAAAAAGTTAGAGTTTGTTTTTTTCTGAAAGAAAAGACTGGTGATATTTTTATTTGCTTGTAATTATCTCCATTTTAAATTGAAATGGCAACAACAACAACGACTCATCACCATAACATTATTATTCGTTGGACGGTTGTATTAGCAAATCCTCAGTTGGTCGGTTATAGGCTACAAGAATTGGATATAATTTTTTCTGGAAATTTCTCTCTTTTTACTGTTTGTACAAATTAATTAATTAATTATTTAATTTGTTAGTAGCTAACTAATTAAAATTAGGCTGTCTAATTATTTTGTTAATTTCCTGCTGATATTGAAGCAGTGTTTCATGTCGATGAAGGTTCTACCAAAATGATTTTTTCAATATAAATTTACATATTTATACGTCAGCAATTGTTTTTTGTTTGTTGCAATTTACAAACCATTGAAAATGATATTGTTTTCTGAACCAAATGAATCCAAACCTATAAATTTTCTAACTTTCACAAATGTAATTTAAACTTTCAAAATTTCAATTAACTCCTTAAACTTGATTAATACACTAGTTTGTCATTGAACGACATCATTTATTAGTTTCATACTGGTTTAATTTTTTAAAGTTGTCATTTTCCTGAATTTTCACCCATCAACCAAAAGCTGACATGTAATGTCGAGAAGGTAAAATGATGTACTTTTACTAAGGTTCAGGAAGTAAAAGGAGCAAACAAAAACTGAGGGTGAAATCTGAAATAACAAAGCAAAACAAGGTTTGCCATGGATGCGTTTGCATTTTAAAAAAAAATATAAAAACAAGTTCACTAAGTAATTAAGATTGTTATGAATTTTTTTATTAATGTCAACATAATTCAATTACAAGAAATGGTCAAGTCAGCCTGTGTAATTACTTTTAGTTAACCGGCAAAATGGTCCAAGCCACGAGAAGGGAGTGGCAATGGCGGATTAAAGCCCCTTCTAACTAACCCCAAAATATGGGCGGGACCGTTGGGTCCATTTTTAATTAAAGTTTCATTTTATTCCTTTTCCTAGTGTCTCTTATTTTATCATTTTCTACAAATATACACTACACACTGTGGCAATGAGAAGTTGCTGGTGGTGGCCGAGCCTGGCGGTGCTGGCCGGTGGCTCTATTTGGTATTTTGTCTGTTTTCTTATAATTACAAAAAGTGTATTTTTCTTTCTTTTTTAGATATTTTCATATTTCTAGCCACTTCTTTCATCAAATTTTCACAATTTTTTGTTTGGAGTTTTAATTCAAATTTATAGTTTTCAAACAATGTACACATTATTTCATGCTATTACAAAACCTTAAATTATGTAGTTAATTTTTATATGACACTATATCATGCTATTACAAAACCTTAAATTATGTAGTTAATTTTTATAATTTTTAATTCAAATTTATAGTTTTCAAACAATGTACACATTATTTCATGCTATTACAAAACCTTAAACTATGTAGTTAATATTTATATGACGGGGTAAGGAGAAAAAAAAGCCAATAATTCTTTCAAATAATATCGATCAATTTATGCAAGAAGGTCTATGTTGGTTCTAAGCATAGGGTATGAGTGACGATGGCATAGGGTCATAATTAAAATGGATCAGTTTTTTTTTGTTATGTCTATAATGCACATAAAAACTTTAAAATTATTTTAAAATTTTTCAAGGAAAATGATTAAATTATTGACTAAAAAAGCAATTGAAAAGATACTTTAATTTTGTTAGAATATTTTTTTTATAAAATAAATCCTTGTTTCTTATATTATCTACGTATCTCGAAAGTCATTATTCTCAAAAATATCATTATGTTAATATTTATAAGATGCGATTTATTTGAGAGAGATAATTTGATGTTTAAAAAAGAGATATATAACTATAGAGATGTTCAAATTGCAAGAACAATAAATGCAGGTATAAAAAGATAGCGGTGATTAATAGTTTTGTGTATTTTTCATACCGCCTTTGGTTTTGTCTTTTGAAGTAATGGTAATCCTTTTTTAGGTTTTCACAATCAAAATAAAGATCATATATATCCAATTAATATCAAAAGGTGTTAATTGGACTCATCGTTCACTACAGTGCCTGCCTTTTTCTGGGTTTCCCATTGTTCTGTGAAATATTTTCTTTTTCTTTTTTATGATTTTTCTGTAAGTCAAAATTTCAATAAAAAATAGCTCAGATAAATATATATTGTACTAAATTATGAATGTTTTTCCATATAAACCTGAAAGTAGTTTAGTTAAGACTATGAAATATAAAAATTAAAGTAATCAATTCATTTTATTTACAATGAAAATTTGTAAAAAATTTATGTAACTTGTTTTGTTTGGAACCGACGTATTAACAAAATTAGAATATAACTCATTCTGAAATTTAGAGTACATTTTGTAAAGGGAATTGTTATTGAGAAAATAACTGTTATGGCGGGGGCAAGGATTAAACTTTTTTTTGAATTCGAAATAGAATCTTTTCAAGAATCATTGATATAGTTTCAAAACAAAAAAAGTTATCAAATAAAAACTTACGTAATAATCTCTTTAAAAGAAGAATGCTATAAAAGCTCACAAGTAAAAAGTTTATCACTTTCACGTACATGAACTCCTCTTAAACCGAGACTGGTGTAAGTCATACGATGAAGAACAAAAAAGAAACAAAGACACCAAAACCCCATTCTTTTGTGCGCGGCAGTTGATGTGTATTTAGAATTAGGTTTAGGGGGTGTTTCTATAAACTTATGACTTGTGACTTATAACTTAAAAATGTTTTTTTAACTTTTAAGGAGTTTAAAAATAAGTAGTTAAGTGTTTCTGTAAAACGATTTTTAAGTCATTAAAAGTGTTTCTCAAAATTGAATTTTAAGTCATTTTTAAGTTGTTGAATCTTGAAAAGATTATAAAGTATATGTTTTATAAAAGTGTTGAATATAATATAGGGGTAATATTGTAATTTGTTTGGTCAAAAAGTAGATTTGAAAAAAAGTCACTTTTAAAAAGTAAGTATTACCTACTTCTTACTTTTTACTTAAAAGTAACTTTTTTAAGTTGAAAAAAGTTTAAAGAAACACTAAACTAACTAACTTTTAATTTAAAATTCTACTTTTAAACAAGTTTAACTAACTTTTAAGTTTAGAGAAACACCCTCTTAGTTTATGTATTTATTTTGCTATTTATACCAAAATTAGGTTTAGATTTAATTTAATTACAAATTTGGTTTATTGGAAACATAATTTAATAACCACTAAATTTAATAGTTTTAAATAATATTTAATAGTCCATATCTATAATTCACAATTTGATCCATAGACAAAATTAAAATATTACAATTTAATCAAATTAAATTTCATACTACAAATTAACTTAATTAATTATTATAGTATGAAAACATTATAGACTAAATTAATGTTTAATTATAGGAATATTCAACATATGAATTTAATCAATTACCAATCAATACCATATGTAATTTAATTAACCGTGGATTAATATAACTTAATGAATAATATAAGTGACATTACCATTAGCTGAATTAACATAATGATGTTTCATGATTATTAAATTATATTGACGTATATTAATTAAGTATTTAATTAATGATCAATTCTTCATCTGGTTTTGTAACATTGCACGTACAAGAAATTTTCAATTAATAGTTCTAAAATTTCAGATTAATAGTTCTAAGCGCATAATTCTTTAAGTTTGTTCATATGTTGGCAATGAGATTCACTCATAAACTCTAAGTAGATTCTAGCAAACCATTACAACCCCAATTAGGACAGATTACAACCATCTATTAAAGATACTAAAACCCATTAGTTTTCTTATAAAGTCCCTTGCCAATTGATATCAATATGATGATTAAGAGGCATGATAATTGTAACCCTCTTACGCAATTCATCGTATTTTTTAATCCGGAATAGAATGATACAATAAGTCAATAATTTGATGGAATTCCTTTTCCCTTTTATTCATCAAGTGACCAGTGATTCATTTTGATTTACAAATCGAATGACAATCTTATCACTTCAACACTACTATTAATGTGTCATAAAATATAGCAAGCATACACTAGTTATTTGATACAATTTAAGAACTCATTAGTAATATACTACAACATACCCAATTCCACATCAATAATATGATGAAATCAAGTATGAGGACAATTGACACCTACTTAACAAACTGTTTATGACATATAACCATGTGACTTTGTTGTGTGGATCAGTCAAACCCCATATTCTCAATATTTGTATATGTTCATGATCTATTTTATCAAGTGACATAACAACTACATTGTTATAGATCATTTAACATACAAGTCTATTGTTTTTTTCATTCTATGATTAAAACAAACTTCAGACGTCTATGATTATTGTCAAAGTATTGGTATGATTATAAGTAGAGGAAAACAACAATACATCAACATCACGCATTAGTTGATTATTACTTCACTCCCATCATCCAAGCTGGAATTCTATTATACTTAGCTGGATAGTTAGTTACACCATTTTTTCCTTTAGCTAGAGCCCTTCAAATTATCGGGAAAGTAGATCATTCTCTATAATTGACTATACAAGCAACATCTTTGTAATTCAATTTTTGAGATCAATTAATCAGAAGATTTTGTTACTCTTTAAGTGATATCAAAGCGCTTTTAAGAGTAACTATGGAAAAAGAAGAACAACAAGAAGTTCCAATATACAAGATATATTATAGAAGAAGAGGATCGACATTTAGTTCATTCAGCTCAACTTCACCGCTGAAGTAGTTTAAATCTGAAAATAACATAAAAACAACCACAACTATGATGCAGAGCCAAAATCATCATAATAATCCAAGTATCATTCTTGTGACCTAATTACTCACGTGAAACAACTATATATCTTAGAGTAGAGAAATTAAGAGAGCATTGATTATGAAAGAAGAATTGTGATTTGTGATCAAAGTGGATTTGAAGCTTGATAAAGCAAATGAAGTAGAGTATTATATATGGGAGAAACAAGATTATTTGGTGACTTCTTGGATACTAAATTCTATATCCAAGGAGTTAAGTGAGGATTTTCTATATGTTAATTCTACTAGGGAGTTACGGAAAGAACTTGAGCAGAGATTCGGCGAAAGTAATGGTTCTCTACTCTATCAACTTAAGAGAAATATTATTCTGTTTTCACATGAGAACTTTTAGCAATACAGTATTATACTAAGATCAAAAGACTATGGAGCGAACTATCATCTTTAAAGCTAGATCTAAAATGTCATGTGGTTGCAATGCATATGAAAAGATTAATGAATAAAGAGAGGAAGATAAGATGATGTAGTTTTTCATGGGAGTAAAATGTATTCTATGAGCTCGTGGTGAACCAAGTCTTGTTAATGGATCCGTTGCCTACACTTAATAATGCAAACTCCATGATTGTGAATGTTGAGAAGTAGAGAGAGGTCTTCATTGACAACTCAGTTGAGATTACTAATAACATCATATTTCAATAAATAGAAAACTTATACAACAGAGAAAAGTTTTAGAGGAATGACGAACAAGATAAATGAGGACCTTACACTCACTAAAAAAGGTTTCATATCATTCGAGAGAATCTTGTTTTCTACTAATAGGATATCTTGAGTGTAATATACAACAACTTTAAAGGACATTTTAGGCACACAATGTGAATGAGAATCTTGACTCAAACACCTCAAATGAAGAAGAGGCTACAACTAAGTATATGGCATGGATGATGGACTCTCGGAGAATGAAAAAAAAGAAAAGGAAAAAATTAATAAAGGAAAAGGGAAGAGCATTATAAAGACACCACTAGAGGATGCACATTTTTCTACTTTTGTTGGAGCAGTTGAATTAACTAAATCACATGCTAGTATAGATTTTTCTCTCATTAGTAACAAGAGTGGTAATGTTGAGTGGATGATAGATAGTTGTACCTCGGCACATATGTCATCTAATATTGAGTTGTTTTCAACTAAAATGAGGCTCTCTTTCAAGCAATTTGTTATTATACTTGATAGATTAGTTCATTATGTTAATCATATTTGAAGTGTGATTTTATTTAAAAGGTTAACCTTTATTAAAGTGTTATAATTACCAAAGTTCTAATACAACCTTCTGTCTGTAAGTGAATTACTTAAAGATAGAAAAATAACTATTATCTTCACAACTAAATATTGTTGTTTATAGGATAAGGCAACCAAGGAGATCTTGGTTGTTGGATGAAAAGAGAAGGGACTTTACATGGCAGAAATTAGTTTTTTTTATAGTAAATACATGTTTTGTAATTTAAGATAATTGTAATCCTAGCCCAGATCTGCGGCATTTGAGACTAGGACATGTGTCCACAGCAGCCTTTTTTCCATATACCTCAAACTAAACTAAATTATATGCAATTTGATTGTCAAGTTTGTCTTTGTGCCAAAAAAACTAAGCCTCATTTAGTAAAATTCAAATTTCCACTTATAAGGCTTTTTAGCCTCTCCATATTGATTTGTGGGGGGCCTCATAAAGTGAATGAAACAAATGGTGGAAGATATATGTTAACCATATTTGATGACTATACTAAATATAACTGTTTTTCATTATCAAATCAAAGACAGAGGTGTTTCATGCTATACATGTTTTTCTTCACATGATCTTTACTTAGTTCAATTAAGATAATTAAAATAGATTATGGCATGAAGTTTCTCAACAAATGCAGCAGTGGTAATATACATGAAGGACTTGTTCATACTCACCTCAGTAGAATGGGGTGGTTGAAAGGAGAAATAGATCACTTTTAAACATTGTCATATCACTATTTTTTTTCAATCCGAAGCTTCCACTCATTTTTTGGGAGAACCGATTTCAATTGTAGTGGTAATTATCAATGCCTTTCCATCGAAGGTTCTCAAATGTAAAACACCATATGAGTTGCTACATTGTAGATTGCCCAATACAATATATTCCATGTTTTTCAATATCAAGTGTTTTACACTAATGTTTTTCCACAAAAGGATAAGCTACAACAAAGAGCTTTTCCAAGAGTATTTATTGGCTATTCCACAGGCCAAAAGAGTTACAAGATTTAGCACAGAGCAAAAAAATAATTTATTATCTCTAGGATGTAAAATTCTTAGAAAATATTTTTCTTTTCCTGCATAACACAGTCAAATCTCAGGAGGCCTCTACTCCTGAAATTTCTTAGCCTAAAGCTGTTGCTAAACCCAGAAGGTCTTCTAGATTACATATAGACCATAGTGGTGGAAGGACTATTCGATAAACAATGCTCAAATGTACAATGCAGAATCATCCAGTATGGTTTTGCCTCCGTGCACTTCTTCCTCTCTTTTTCACCAACATCGGCACCATCCTCTCCTCCACCACTCTCTTTGTTTAAGTTGACACCATTGGAGTGAGGTAAGTTTCTTGTCTTTTAACTTAGAGTTTCCATCCCCAATTTTTTTTATTGGTTTCATTATTTGATAAGAGTCAATTGTGTTGATGGGTCCATTTGTTTTTCCACTTTTGAATTATTTGTGAGTTTTAGGTGATGTGATTAATTCATTTTAGGTGAAAATTTCTCGTCAAAGGTCCATACTTTAGTAATATTCTGTTGTGAATTGAAATGAGGCCTTGAATTTATTACTTTTATCACTTATTCGAAGATCAAGTCTTTAATTTAAGATTATCTTGTTGGATTGGCCTTATTGCTACTTTTGATATATGAATTTAGTTTATGCGTCTATCAAGATTGATAGTGTTTTATTTATCATTTGTTATAGTGTGTTAGTGTTATTCAAGAAGCTAATACTTCCTACTATTATTGATAATTTATTCATTTGAGCCTACTCTTGATTTGTGTTTTGTTTACTGTACATAATTTATGTTTACATTTCTATTGTTTTCGAGTTTTTTTGGCAAGCCTTCTTCTAAATGAAATCTCAGTTAACTGAATTTAACTGGGTAATTCGAAAATATTTAATAA
Organism: Euphorbia schlechtendalii; assembly: GCA_949673415.1. NCBI lineage: Eukaryota > Viridiplantae > Streptophyta > Magnoliopsida > Malpighiales > Euphorbiaceae > Euphorbia > Euphorbia schlechtendalii. Next base: position 6,007 of record CATIWQ010917868.1, on the reverse strand, counting down.
TCACTTCATTTCTATTAAATTGAAATAGGAATTAAGGTCCATCCCTAACAAAATGATATGAGAATTGCAATTGCTATTTTGCTAATTTTGATGTGAGATTGTAAATGAGAGACCACAATCATTGTAAATATTGATTTGATTATTTTTATGAAAGATTATGCTGTCTTTGATTACATGAACTGATGATGATAATAACTATCTATGTTATTTTTCATTGGTTATATGAATACTTGAACCAATTCATATGTGGTCATGTAAATTTTGTAAATTCATGTGTAGAAGATCTTTTTTCCTGTTAACTTTTGTTATTTTCTCATAGATGATTGAAGTTATGGTGCAAATTGTGGAACGAGAATTGAACTTTTTCTCTTTTACATTTTTGAAATATATCTCTGTAATGTATTCCTTTCAATAAGAATTAATTAAGTATCACATTCGCTTTCGAAAAAAATCATATCCACCATTTGCCTCAATAAATCATAATCGAACTAAGCTAAATCCACAATTCTATTATGTTCAACAACTATTCTGAAAATTATAATACAACATTCATTTAACACCTGCTAATTTTCCATAGGTGTATAATTTTTTGTAATTTGCTTGATATGTTGGTGGGATATTGTGACTATAGCTTAATTAGATTTGCTTTTCTTAAATAAATTATATAGATAAAGAGAATATGGACTGGAGTTGGATGTATATGAAACATGCTTCCATTAATTACTTGCAAAATTTCAATGGGTTCACTACCGCAGCCCTTAAATATAAGTAAAAATCTGGGCTTGGTATTCGTTATCCTTGTTACAATTGTAATAACACAAGGATTCATGAAAGCATAGCTTCATTGAAAGATCTTTTAGTTCATTGGGGATTTACAAAAGGGTACACAGGATGGAAATGACATGACGAAGTGTTAGATATTTCAGAGAGCTCAACTACTCATATGAATAATGTTGGGGAATACTCAGATAATTTGAAGTCATGAAATACTTTCAGATTGAAACTTATTTGGAGGTTCTGTAGAATTTTTTAATTGGACAAAGAAGCAAAAAGAACATTGAATGAGAATTTATTGCGAAGAATAAAATTTACCGTACATGTTTCTTGCCAATGCACCGGTATTTATACAAAATAACCATGACTTTTCATCCAAATAATATAACTGTTCGTCCAAAAAATGGCAGTCAATTTGGTACAAAAATATGACAGATTATATCCTAAAAAATATGACTTTTCGGGGTTAGAATAAAAAAATATTATGTTCGACCCCAGCCTAGGACGCTGCCCCCAGACCTTACCAAGGGTTGCCGCCCTTGGATCCCATTGTCGGGGATGTTGTCTCGGACCCTGAAACCCAGATATCATAATAGATCCCAACAAGCATGCTTTCTACACTCTCCCGACTTATTCGAAAAAATATTATATCATATTGGTTAACTAGCCGATCCAATTATACTAAAATACTAACAAAAGAGACAATGGTTGATTCTATTGTTGGAGATGAAGATGTAGGAGATGAAGATGATATAATTGATGAAATGTTGCATAATATAGAAGATAACTTTACGAAGAATCCCAACATGTTTAAAAGTATTCTCACAACATGAAAGATAGAGCTATTTTTGGATTGTGTTAATTACACAACACTATCAATCATCCTAAAATTGTTCAATTTGAAGACAAGACATAATCTCACTGATGAATATTAAAAGGAATTGTTGAAAGTGTTGGAAAACTTGTTCCCTAATGGAAACACACTCCTAAACAACTTGTATAATGCAAAGAAACTCATGTTCCCTATAGGTTTGGAGATTGATAGTATTCATGCATGTGCAAAATATTGTATTTTGATTCAAAAAGAGTATGAAAATCTACTTTTCCGAGGTGTGGTTCGAGTCATTACAAGAAAAAAGATTCTGGTTTGACAAATAAACGTGTACCAGTGAGGGTATTGTGGTACCTTTCGATTATATCGAGATTTAAACATCTTTTCTCAGATGAAAAAAATTACACAGCTATTGAAATGGAATTATGATTCTAGAAGGATGACAAACTCATGAGGCATACTATTGATTCTTCCTAATGAAGAAGAATCGATGAAAAGGTTCCCAAAATTCAGTATTAATTCTCGGAACTTACATCTTGGTCTATGTACGGATGGGATGAATCCATTTGGACCTTTGAGTTTCCAATGGAACACGTGCCCTGTTATTTTAATTATATACAATTTATCTCCGTGGTCATGTATGAAGCACGAGCACCTTACATTATCACTTCTCATCTCAGGGCTAAAAAAACCAAAGAATGGCAGAGATGTATATCTCAAAAGAAAAAGAGAACAAGAGGTTCATTAAAGTGAACCCTAAATACCATGGCCAAATATTTCTTGAATGGGATGATTTCGGCAACCCATATGACATAAGTGTTAAACCAATTCACACTTCTCATGCCAACAAATAAATTTGATACTTTAGTGGGAACAACTTTGTCTTTTGTGCAATGGCCAAGAGATCTTGTGAGTCCAAAAGATGTGAGTAACTTAAACTATGTGCATATGTCTAATTTAGTATTTTGAGTATATGATTATTAATGGTGTAATAGTTATGTAGTGTGGGCACTTCTTCTTTTCACGGTTCATTAATTCAAATCTCAAAACTCCAAATCCCCAAAAACTAATAGCTAATAAACCCAATCCTGAATATCCAAAGGAGATGGGTTTGAAATGTGGAATATTACGTGACTTGCTACAATCTGAGAAAGATTTCGAACAAATTATAGTCCATACTGGAGACACTTTTGGTGAAGTTTTGATTTATCCAAGTGTTATAAAAGAGTTGCTTAGCGGAAAAAAGCTCAAATCAAATATTGTTGAGATCTATTTATTGTAAGTTATATCATGTTATTTTAGTTTAATATGTTTCAATTTGGTTAATATATCTTTCTTTAACATTTTGCTTGATTTTAATTTACTTTGAGTAGTTTTCTATATATTTTTGCATTGGATTGATAACCGGTTACAACAAAGCACATAGATTTGGATTTTTGAATGCCACTTTGGTATCTCACTCAATGTGGGAAAGCAATAGTAGAGAAGATTGAGTGATATACCTATGAGAATCCCTAACATCTAATTTATTGAAGCGCTTCATTTTCTTGCCATATAATGAAAGGTAATGATTCTTTTTCATATGTGTTGTTAGTGTTACATTAAATTATACCACAAATTTGTAATGATTTTCTATATAACAATCTTACAGGGATCATTGAATAGCAAAGCGAGAGATATATGCATATATGATCCCCCCCTTTGGCATCCAAAAGTGAAACCAACACAAGATCATGTTATTAAGTCATATTTGGATCAATTACGTATTCATACTTTGATTAAGTTAGTTTAGTACAATTTTATTCTCTAAATTCTTAAAAGTAATGATTTATTAATTTGTACGTGTAGAGCATTGACTGTGTGATTAGTAAACATGTAAAGTAACACGAATTTTAGAGTAAGATCAACACCAATTAAGTATATTGCTATTTTAAACATCCTCGCCTAAGCGCTATTTCGAGGGTCGCCAATCGATTGCGTCTAGTGCTTAAGCCCCACCGACTAGCGCCTATGTCCCGATTAATCCCCGCCTAGGTCTCTGGAGGCTACGGCTGCCCGACTAGCACCTAGCGCTTTTTAAAACACTAAGGTATGTACATGGATGGGTAAGATAACTATCCCTTTTCATAACATGGTTAAACATTGCAATATTTTATAGCATGAAATATAACTTTGTTTAAAAAATTAATATGATTTTGTAGTGTGCAAAATAGCTAGGTTTAGTTGAGTGTGGGTATATTATGATGTGGTTCATGTTTGATATACTTCAGAATCACGGTGATGTAAAACTATTGACAAATGTAATAATTTAATTATAGTTTATTTAGAATTAAAATTTATTTTGGCATATATGTGACTTTTGATGTTAATACATTTAGGGAAATAGAATATGAAGTCTTACATTAATAATTATTATCATATTTTATTATCTGCAATCTTATGCAAGGAGTGGTAGTTACACTTAATGCTAGATAAATGAGGTTTTAAACATTTCGCTTCTTATATGTTGGCTAATATATTGAAGTTAAAGTAGTTAGTTGTAAGTATTTTGTTTAGTATCTTATGGTTTTAATTTTTTAGAGTTAGGCTTGAAAATATTAAATGCATGAAAGTGTAAAATTGTGATCTATTAGAAGTGTTTGGTATGTCAATCGTTTCATGTGTATTGTTTTGAAGAAATGAAGTGGAATTTGGGAATGTATAATATTGTTTTGGAAAATGAAGTGGAGTTAGAGATCAATGTATAATAGTTTGGGATTGTTATGGAGAAATGAAGTGGAGTGCTTGCTTTTAGAGGTTCAATAATTTGTAATAAAATTAGTTAAAAAAATCATATCATTCTAATCGATTGTTTTATAGTAACTTAAAAGAAACCACCGCATTGGTTAGAGGGCGAAATGGATATCACACCTCTTTTCAGACACTATTACAATCAATTCTCTTAGGAATCGTTCATATTTCTCCTTATTACGGACGATACTACATCGACCGAATTAGTATCTGATCAAACTCATCGTAGGCTGTGTGGTTGGTTCAAAACCGTCCGACAAAGCCAAAATTAACCGTCCACCCATCCCATTTTTGTAAGCGAGTAATGTGGCACCATTAGTATGTACAAAGTATCATACATAATGTACAAACTAGGACATACCAAAATTTCCAACATCTTGACTTAATACATAAATCAAACAGAAGTATAAAGCTAGTTACAAAGAGGCCAAAATAAAGAAAATAAAAAAATAACAATTCTACTAATTATATTTTTTTATGTTTCACTCCACGTTATCAGAGATACATAACAATAAGATCAATTATGACATACTTCATGACATCAACTAGATTCGCAGATCTTAAAAAAATAGATTCGGGCACTTAATATAATAGATCGATATGTATCTTTGACTAGATTCAGATGGAGTCAATCTAGTGATAAAACTATCGAAGTTGTATCATGTGCCACCAGAGCTATAATTGAAGATGATAATAGCAAAAAAAAAATACAAAATATCATATGTAGATTATTCAATACATGAAATTAAAAATACGAAACTACAATAAATCAAACACATAAAAATTAGTTTACGAAAAGTAGATGAACAAAACAAGAAAATACAAGTTGAGCATGTTATATTTGAGAAGGTTATATTTCTGAAAATAATGTAAATGAAAAGTAAATAAAATAAAATTTGTACGCAAATAGATATCTATCTTACTTCACGGGTTTATGTTTGTTGAGCAAGTCAAGAAGATACGATTTACATTAAATCCAGCTAATTAATATAATAACTTAATTTAAACCCTAAAAATTTCAACCAATCGAAATTAACATTTCTTTTACGCGTTTCCGTCTATCATGTAATCCAAATTAGCTTACTTTTAACTCATTAATAAAAAAAATACATTATTGTAGATATATTCAGTGTATGAACATTGTCATAACCGGTGCTACGTCTTAGTTTCTATTTCTTGTTTAAGCACACACCTAAGTTGTAATTTTCTCACCAAATTAGATTACACCACGAACATATTTATTTTGGTAACCAAATCTTCATTTGTACTAGCCTTATAGAGTCTAGTTGAGATTAGATTATGGTTTTTTCAACCAAATTTTTTTTTTTTTTTAGAATTTTCCTAATCTACATTACATCACTGAATTAAAAGGATTACGTCACTATTTCCACTATCAACTTTGCATTTCAATTCATCAGTGCAAAAATAGCTTATAAGGACGCACCATGTGCGAGGGTTGTACTAGAAACCGTCTGTAAAAGTAAGGACGGAAAGGCGGACGAGATAATTAATGGTTATTGCGGACGGTTATTACGTAACAACCGTCCGCAATACTTCTTATAGTATTGCGGACGGTCATTAAGTAATGACCGTCCGTAATACAAAGGTTAT
>CATIWQ010917797.1:0-19156 GCA_949673415.1 Euphorbia schlechtendalii | reverse complement strand
GACTTCGATTGCATAACAGCAACGCATGGTCAGTAGTTTCGGTGCAAGTGCAAAACGGGCAGCAGTCATCGTTGATCGAGTTGCAGCCTCTATGCAATAGAAAAGATTTAGTGGGTAGTCTTCCATGAATTACCAACCATCTAAAGAAGTGCAACTTGGGTGGTAGATAGCTCCTCCAAACTAGTGAAAAATCCGCACTCGGCATGGGCCAACGGGGAGGATGATAAAATTCGCTACAAAAGCTTGCGGTAGAGAAGACGTTATCTTTTCCAGGCGCCCAAAGAAACCGGTCAGCAGCAATACCAAAAGAGAGATGAGATTGATGGCTAAGAAAACATGGGTTGTTCCCTAATATATTAGGGCAGGTCATAGAGATCCAGTTGCATAGTTCAACGCTTCTGGTTTGCATATTCAACCGCAGACTTCGTTTCCAAAAGGGCCGACAAAATCGGTTAGCTCCAAAAAGAGCTAAGCACCTATCTCTAACATTACAAGATTTACGATTACATAGAGCTTAAAGGTCAGGAAATAGCAGGTCAAGACTTTGGTAACTTTTCCAATTATCAAACCAGAATGAAGATTGTAAACCGTTACTGATTCAAACTCGACAATTCTAAGTAAAAAATCCCCAATACACTCGATTGTCGAAACAGTAGCGAACCACATCCGACCAAATAGGGGATAGCTTGGAAGTATCAGAGGTAATGACATCATTCCAACAGTGGAATCTGTTTCAAACAACGCAATAGTTGTACCATAAGGAATTCTGATTCGCTGATCTTAATTTCCATAACCACTTGAGCGTAAGGCTGCAGTTAATCAATCTGAAATCCTGAATGTAAAGACCCCCAAGAGGTAATGGCAAGTTTACCATGTTCCAGCTGATCTTGCAAATCCCATTAACGTTCCCATCTCCACGCCAAAGGAAATTCCTCATCAAACTAATCAACTTTGCTTCAACTGAATTGGGTTATTTGTGAATGGAAACCAAGTAAATCGGAATGGAGGAAAGAACCGATTTAATTAAAACCATTCTACCCACATAAGAAAGACAATTCCCTTTCCAATTTGCCAATCTAACTGTGAATTTGGCAATTAGTGGATCCCACATGGAAGTCGAAGGTCGCTTAAAAGAGAGTGGTGTTCCCAAGTATTTGATTGGAAACTTCTCGACCCGATAGCCAAGTTGAGAAGCGAAGCTGGATAGGCTGCCATTATCGACATGAATTCCCAAAAGCGAACTCGTTTGAAAATTTATTCTGAGTCCCGAAATTAATTCAAAGCATCTCAAAATGCGTACAAGTGCGGAGGTGACTAATTCATTTGCTGGAAGGAAGAAAATAGTATCATCTGCAAACTGTAGCAAAGAGATATCTGGAAGAGAATCATCCAAGCGAAAACTCGGAATTAGGCCTTCGCGAATACTGGCCTCGAATAGCTACTTTAAACCTTCCACTGCTTGGATAAAAATGAAGGGAGATAAGGGATTACCTTGCTTGACTCCTCTTTGAAGACGAATCGGGGTAACTTGGGGAACCATTGATGAGAATAGAAGTTGTTGAATTTTTCTGACAATTCGAGAACCATGAAATCTATTTGTTATCAAAACCCATTGCCAGAAGCATCGCATCAATATACGTCCATGAGATACTATCAAACGCCTTATGGAAGTCAAGTTTGAGGATAAGGCAAGATCGTCATTGCTTGTGAATTGCGCTAATCACCTCCGAGGTAAGAAAAGATCACTTGTGAATGCTTTTGCCTTTAATGAAAGCAAATTGATTTTTAGAAATCAGGCTAGGTGAGACTGGTTGCAGACGGTGGCAAAGTAACTTAGCCAAGATCTTGTAAATTCCGTGTATTAGAGCAATCAGGTGGAAGTTATTCAAACATGAGGATCCCAAAACTTTCAGAATGAGAATGGTGTGGGAGGTTTTGAAAGCTTGTGGCAAGTGAGATGAATGGTGGAATAGGTGGAGAACGCTCATGAATTCTACCTTAAGATCCTCCCAAAATCTTTTATAGAAGAAAAAGTTGAACCCTTCCGGCCCAAGGGCTTTATTATCGTCACAAGAGCAAATCGCTGCCCATGCCTCTTCTTCCGAGAAGGGCGCAATCAAACTGATGTTGGAGGTCTCCGGGACCTTGGCAAAGTGTAACTTCCGTAGCGAAAATGGAATAAACGGAGACTTTGAAAATAGATCCGAATAGAATGATCTAATAATTGCTGTTATAGAAGTAGCATCACGCAGTAGACGTCCATTAATTTCTAGTTGAGTAATCTTGTTGTTCCTGTAATGAGTTGAAGCCGAGCGATGGAAGAAGGTCGTGTTCTGATCTCCTAAAAGTGACCACTTGACCCCGAGACTGTTGATGTTTAATGCTCTCCTAATTTTTTTCGATGTTGGAGTAATGCTGTTCGTAGCTGCTTTAAATTAGACCTGTCAGCTGAAGGTAGTGGCCTTAAATTGCTGCTCAAAGTAATTGACAGAATTTTTGCTTCAAGATCCTTGATCCGAACCTCCAATTTCCTGAAATTTTTAGCATGCCATGAGCGGATACGAATGGATAGTTTCCTCAGTTTGAAGGAGAGGTCACGGTTCAAGTGGGCTGCATAGATATAGCTCCATTTATATCTAATGAAAACCAAGAAATCCGGGTGCTCCCACCAACAGTTCAGAGATCGAAAAGGTTTCGGGCCATTATTAGGTACATCATGAGAACGGAATAGAATCGATAGATGATCAGATAAGGTGGAGTCCAATGTAGATATAGAAATGGTAAGCCACATATCAGAAATTCCATAGGATATAAGTACTCTATCAATCTAAGAAAAAGAGATGCTATTAGCCCAAGTGTAGTCGTGGCCGTATAGTGGAAGATCGATAAGTTCACTCTCATTCACGAAATTTCTAAATCGATCCATTGACTGCGTACTACGACTCCTAAATGTTCCGATGTAAACAACACCTCGTTGAAATCACCACAAATCAAGATATGAGTAAACGGCCTAATAAGAGGCAACAAATCCAACCACATTTGATTCCTTTCCGATGCTGCAGTTGATCCATATAACGCCACAACATGAATATCCATAGTCAAAGAGACAAGATGAAAAATGGACCATCTCTCTAAAGAAGCCACCAAAATAACATTCAATAGAATTATGTTCCATGAAAAAATAATGCTACCCGAAAGACCTTGTGATGGAGAGTAGTGAAATGAGAGATCATTATAGCCCCAGAAGTTCTTAATGATATGGTTGCTAACATCCTCAAGTTTTGTTTCCATCAAAACCCAAAAATGAACATTATGTTTCCTGACGCAAGAACGAATAAAAGATTGTTTAGCACTATTATGAATGCCACCCTGACAATTCCAACTTACAAATGACATAGATATCTAAGATTAAGGAAAACCTCAAAAGATTGCGCTGTTTAAGAAGTTGAACTCCGGTCTAACGCCTTTAAAATTATCTCCTTATTCCTGTCTCTGAATAACCCAAGTTTCTTCCCAAATTCAAAAGTGAGCCGATTCTCATTATCTGTTGAATTGTGTGTGAGCTTCTGGAGAATGATTTTGTTCCTGTTTCAGATGTCAGGCCTAGAAGAGGTTGTGAGACTATCGGTTGGAATAGGATTTGAGGATGGTGGCGGTGATTGGCTACTTCTTCTTATCAATTCTGTGTTCGGACTGATTTGAGTATCATGGTTATTAGGAGGATTGTCACAATGAGTTGCGGCATTTTCCGGAGGAGACTCTAAAACATGAGAGGCACTACTGGCTGGGAATTTAGAGGCAAAGGCTCCTTGATACCCACCGATTGTTCAAACCTTGCTACCGCTGAATTAAATGAGGTTGAGTTGTACTCTGGACCATGACAGCAGGCAACCGCCTGACGAAATGAGGTGTGTACTGAAATAATAGTGTCCCCCACTTGTAGATCCTTTAGGGAGATAGGGACTGAGATGAGACAGGAAACAACATCCAAACAGTCAGGGCGATCAAAGTTAAAGTCAATAGACACAAGTTTCCCGCACAACGAAGCTAATCGATGAATGAGAGGTTCCGAGATAAGAGCCGGAGGTAAACCCAAAAAACCAGCATGCATGAGGCACTCATCCGGAACAAAGTCAGTCAGATATGGAGCCACTTCTAAGACCAAGTCTTAAATTGATAACCAATCCGCATCAATGATTGTTAATAATTGCCCTTATATATCAAGTATTTATTACTTATTTAAATATGAATCATTTTGAGGCTATTAAACTACAAAAGCTACGACAAAATCATACGGCCTAATGCATCATAAGATGTCTCAACTTGGAACCAAGCATCCTACATCCCCCCTAACTTTGAAAACGTCCTTGCAGTTACCTTAACTTTGAAAAAATGCAACATTTTAATCATTGCTTACAACTAAACACAATGAAGGGAGAGTGTATATCACCCTCCCACATATCGTATTTGGAAAAGTCAAATGAATGACAAATCAACACGTGGAATTAACTAAAAAAAATTCAACAAAACCCAGAAACCACTGCAAGAATATGTCAATTTAGCGCCAACACAGATTCAACGCTAAAAACCCGATTCATGTCAAAGAAAGGTAATAGTGTCAACTTTACGATGAAAAATACGTTGACATTATAATGCTCAATGCTAAATAAGTAGCATAGACAATATCTTTGTCGACACAATATAGCATCAACATTGTCATTGTTATTTTCATGAACATCATCTTCATCTCTTTCTTGAAATAGGTACTCCTCATCTTCGTCTTCATCACAATATAGCGTCAACATAGATACAAGACTTATTGATCCTTACATCTTTATGAACATCATCATCTTCATCTCTTCTAGAAATAGGTTGTCCGTAATCAAAATCTACATGAATAGATTTCTTCGAGAAGTGTAATACCCCCTTTTACTATGCATAAATATCAAGGGAATGCTACAACTATAAGTAAATACCCAATCTCCACACCATGATCATTAGTACTATATACATTTAATACTTACATATTATCCTTATTATTCATAAACTTCTTACAAAAATTAACTTACTTAAACCTCAAGATACATTTCGTATATCACACTTATTATACATGCCATTTATATTACAATACCACAAAATAGGATCAAAGCTTAAACAGCCTCAAACAGCTATCTCAGCTCACAATTCCTTATATGACTTTTCCGCTTTGGTCCAGGCTATCTACAACTTCAAAAGCTGCGTGTAGAAAAAAATTACACGTTAAGCAATTTGCTTAGTTATGTATACTTATTTCAACTCAAAATGATATCATATAAAATACATATATAACTTTATAAAATATATCATTTAAATTCACCATAATCTATGGACAAGATGAAATTTCAACAATAAAACTATGTTATAAAACACAACATCTACAAAATTCAAAATCTGGGACAGGTTTTAACACTTATTTTGCAACTCAGTTTTACGCCAATAATCCGTATAAAAATCTAAATTTCACTTCACAATATGTTCTCCTGTATCTAAGCTTTACTGTGTATTTTCAATCACTTAATTCTGAGTAATATACATCAAGATATTCCCATTTAAACACACTATACTTAAACAAATCAATTCCAGAAATAGATTTCGGGACTCAAATTATGAGGCAGAAAAGTACCCGAAAACAGAAGATTCACAAATCCATTTCTGAAAACCATAGTTAGGCGCATGTCTTGGCTTTCTAATTCCACAAAAATCATGCAAATCCAATCTATATAGCTCAAGATACGCTCAGATTACTCAACTATGTGAAATCTGGAAATTCAGAAAAACAGATTCGGGTTATTAACTTAAACCCGAATTTCAACCTAGTAGTTGAATGAAATTTACACGCATTTCTTCTACCAATATCTGTAACAATGTCTTATAAATCCATGAAATCAAGAACCATTCAAATCCATATTACATATCAAGAGAAAACTCAGAATTAACCGACACTACTCAAATCTGAAAAAAAATTTCTGCAAAGCATATGAAATTGAAATTAGCATGCACTAACCATTCAAAATCATTTTCTTGTTTTCATCCACCTCTTTTCCTTTTCCATGGCTTTCTATAGCTAATTCTACAAATACTCATCTTTAATCTTTCAATACATAACATAATCAAACCTTCTAACAACCTAACTATGTCTAACTAACTCTAATTTCTATAAATAAAACTTCAATTGTACAAATTTCTACTTACCTCAAGCACCCTAACTATTAGAAATCAATCTCCTCTTGACTTGATAGGATGAATTGATGAGCCAATTAGGCTTAAAGGTTAATTCTCTGCAAGATCTTAATGTTTGGTTGAAATAAAGTTTGGATTTTGTGGCATGAATTTTGAGAGAAGAAGAAAATAGAATGATCTTGGAAAGGGATGAAGAAGAACGAACGTAAGGTTCATTATACATGAAGAGATGATTTTGCATGGGTTATTTTAAGATAGAATTGCATTTAACCACTTAGACAAATAGCTAAATACACACAGCACCCTTTTCTTTTTTTAACTCATTCTTTTATTTTATATTTCAACCCCTAACAATAATTGTCTAAACTAATTATAAATTTCTTTATAATTTTATTCCCTCGGGAGTTCTATAAATAAAAATTAGAATATTTAGGGTCATTAAAATTTTCCGATACTTAAGCATTTTCATCCCAAAAATTACCTGAATTAAATAGTTGAGGATGTTGAACTCTCATTGTTTTCTCTAGTTCCCAAGTTGCTTCTTCAACTTCATGATTTCTCCATAAAACTCTCACTAATGGAATGGACTTGTTTCTTAGTGTTTTAACTTCCCTTGCCAAGATTTGCACTAGTTGTTCTTCATACGTCAAGTTAGGCTCTATCTCGATGACATAAGGAGATAATACATGTGACGGGTCTACCCTATACCTCATTAACATTGATACATGGAACACACTATGAATATTGTCAAGTGTAGGTGGTAATGCCAATCGATGTGCCACTGGTCCAATTCTCTCTATAACTTCATAGGAACCAAGAAATCTAGGACTAAGCTTTCCCCTTTTTCTAAATCATAGGACTTTCTTCCAAGGTGATACTTTGAGAAACACTTTATCTCCAACTTCATATGTGATGCCTTTTCTTTTCAAATCGGTATAAGAATTCTTTCTATCAAATGTAGCCTTTAGTCTTTCTTGAATAAGCTTCACTTTTTCCTTTGCCTCTTGAACCAAATCCACGAAGGTGATCTTATTCTCACTAAGCTCTGTCTAGCACAAGGGAGTTCGACATTTTCTTCCATATAGTGCTTCATATGGTGCCATTTTGATGCTTGACTGGTAACTATTGTTATACGCAAACTCCATAAGTGGCAAGTACTTATCCCAACTTCCTTCAAATTAAATGGTGCAACTTCTCATCATGTCTTCCAATACTTTAATTAATCTTTTAGATTATCCATCTGTTTGAGTATGAAATGTCGTACTAAAATTTGATTTAGTACCCAAGGCTTCTTGTAACTTCTTCCAAAACCATGAAGTGAATCTTGGATCCCGGTCAGAAATGATCGAAACCAGAACTCCATATAGCCGAATCATCTCCTCTATATAAATATGGGCCAACTCATCAAGTGAATAATTATTTCTAACTAGAAGAAAGTGTGTAGACTTCGTCAATCTATCCATTACAACCCAAACTGCATCATGTTTCTTTTGTGTCACAAAATATATTGTAAGCCTTTCCCATTTCCATTCTAGAATTGCTGTTGGTTGTAACAATCCAAATGGAACTTCATGTTCGGCTTTCACCTATTGAAAAGTTAAACACTGGCCAACATAAATAATAATATCCTTCTTCATCCCACTCTACCAATAATGCCTCTTTAAGCCTTGATACATTTTATTTTCTCCTGGGTGTATCGTATGAGGACTATTGTTTACCTCAGTCAAAATCTTTTACCTTAACTCATCATTATTTGGAACACATATCCTTCCTTTGAAATATAAGCATCCAACTTCGTGAATCATGTAATCTCCTTTAATTCCAACTTCTGTCCATGCTCGAATGACTTTCATTTCATCATCTTCATTTTATGATTCTTTAATTCATTCAGTAAAATAGGTTGAACTTTCAATTCTGCAATATAAAATTCAATCTCATATTCATAACTTTTAGTGCCATCATTGTCTTTCTACTGAGAGCATCCGCTACAACATTTGCCTTTCCTAGATGGTAATCGATAATACAGTCATAATCTTTAATGAATTCCATCCATCTTCATTTCCTTAAGTTTAATTCTTTCTATGCTGACAAAGTTTAATTCTCCATAAAGATAGTGTCACCAAATTTTCAAAGTAAAGACGATTTCAGTCATCTCCAAATCATGAGTCGGATAATTCTTTTCATGATTCTTTAATTAACTCGAAGCATATGACGCATCACTATAGATGGTATAATCTTTCCCAGGCTCTAGTTGTGCAAGTATAGGTGGTTCTATCAATATAGTCTTTAATTTTTCAAAAGCGGCTTAACATTTTTCATTCCACTCGAACTTTGCATTCTTTTAAGTAACTTTGTCAATGGGGGTAGCAATGATTGAGAATCCTTTTACAAATCTTCTATAATAACCTATTAATTCGAGAAAACTTCTGACTTCTATAGGGTTCTTCGGTGATTTCCATTCAAGAACTACTTGTATCTTTTCCGAATCAACTTTATTTCCTTCTTTAGAAACAACATGTCCCAGAAATGAAACTTCTTCACACCAAAATTCACACTTGCTAAACTTGGCATAAAGCTTATTATCCCCTCAAAGTTTGGAAAACCATCCGTAGATGTTGATCATGATCTTCTTTTGACTTAGAATACACCAAAATATTATATATGAAAACCACTATAAACTTGTCTAAATGAGTAGATGACACGGTTCATAAGGTCCATAAATGCTGATGGTGCATTAGTAAAACCAAATGGCATCACCAAATATTCATAATGCCCATATCTTGTTCGAAAATCCGTCTTTGAAATATCATCATCTTTCACTCTATCCGATGATAACCCGATCTCAAATCAATCTTGGAAAAGTATTTTTCACCTTTAAGTTGATCAAACAAGTCATTGATCCTTGGCAACGGATACTTGTTTTTCACTGTTAACTTATTCAACTATCGGTAATCAATGCATAATCGAAGTGAGCCATCTTTCTTCTTAACAAATAGCACTAATGTGCCCCATGGAGATATACTCGGGTGGATAAATCCTTTGTCTCTTGCAACTGGATCTTTAACTCTTTAAGCTTAGAAGGTGCTATTTTATACGGTGCTTTAGATACCGGAGTGGTACCTGGTAATACGTTAATTGGAAACTCTACTTCTTTTTCTGGTGCTAACCTCGGTAACTCTACTAGAAATACATCAGGAAAATCACCCATTGTAGGAATATTCTGCAGTGCCAGTTCACCCACTTTAGATTCAAGTGCAAAAATTAGGTAGGCTTGACATCCTTTCCTTATCATTCTATTTGCCTTCATGGAAGAAATAATGTTAGAGAGATAATCTTATCTCTACAATGACAATTTCTTCTCCACCTGAAACATGAAGAGACATTCTCTTATTTTTTTCAATCCACTACTACTTGATAATTCGATAACCAATCCATCCCCAAAATCATATCATAATCTCGGAAAAATAATTCAATCAAATTGGTTGGGAAAGTTTGATTATGAATCCTAATAGGACATTTCATATACACTTTGTTTACTACTACACTATGCCCTAAAGGATTAGTCACTTCGATATTTTCTCCTAGTTCTTCTACAAATAACCCATTCTCTAGTGTTAATGCAGTACATATATATGAATGAGATGAACCCGGATCTATTAAAGCATAAAAAATATTGCCAATATTGCAAAATAATGAAATTTTACTGATAATAACTTTGGTAGAATCTCAAATTTCGAGTTCTTGGATTGCATAGCTTCGTGCCATTCCTACAGCTCTATCACCTTGTTGCACTTGTGGAGCTGTATCATGTCCACCTGTACCACTAACATTTCCTCTTCCCCTTCCTCATCCAACTTGCATTGTAGGAGTAAAAACTACTGCTGGTGCGAATGTACTTGTCTTAATCTGAGGATAATTTACAATCAAATTTTTTCTCGAACCACATCTAAAACAAGTTCTCCATGCTCCCTAACATTCTCCGGTATGAAACCTTCCACATAGTGAACATTTTGGAATTTCTCCTTTTCCTCTACCTAAAGGTACACTTGGCACAAATCCAAAACTTACAACTTGCCTCTGTGAAAACCCTCTGTAATGAGATTATGTTTGCTCTGAAGTTCCCTTCTATTTCGTACTTGGTGGAGCATTTGAACTTAATTGGTCCTGTGACCCTTTTTAAAACTCTATCTCTTTGCTATTCTTTATTGTTTGTTTGAATTGATCCTCAATACCAGAAGCAACATAACTAAATCAGTAAATACTATGATATTTTGTGAAAATAAATGCACTTTGATTTCATCGTTTAAGCCATCTTCAAACCTCTTGCACTGTTTTGCTTCACTATCAATGATATCATGGGCATACCTTTCAAGCTTGGTAAATTGATATTCATATTCAGACACAATCATTCACCCTTGCCTTAGAGATAAAAAAATCTCTTCTAACAAATCCTTGAATCGTTCACGGACATATTTTTGCTCAAATTGCTCTTTGAAAAAGGTTAAAGTGATTTCCTCAGTCCGCCTTTCTCTAATAATATTATCCCACCACCTTCTAGCTTGTTCTTTCAATAGACCTTGCACACAATCAATTCTATTTGCATAAGTAATGTGAAGTATGTTCATACACCAAGTGGTAAGATCAAGCAAATCTTCTACAACTGCAAGTCCCATTATTTCCCCTTTGAAGTCATCAGTAGGGAGTTTCTTCATTTGTTCAAGAGGAATTCTCTCTTCTCTTCTTTCAGGTTGAGGAATTAATGGAACTTGAGGAATTCTTATGTTTCGTCACAATTATGTGATTACTTCAATAGTCATATGCTGAAGTAATGCAGCTTGTTTTTTCCTAAAAATTAGACCAAAGCAGATCAAACACTTAAAACCTCATATTCACTCTTAAATGACATGTATATTCTAGTCTTAGATCGCCTAAACCTCACTCTAATACAATTAAATGTAACACCCCATTTTAATATTTATTAATATCAAGGGAATGCTACAGCTATAAGTAAATACCTAATCTCCTTATCATGGTCATTAGTACTATATATATTTAATACTTAGAAATTATCCTTATTATTCATAAATTTCTTCACTTATCCTTGTTAAAATATTGTTTTCTAAATTTTTTAGAATAGGCATGAATCGAACCCAAGACCTCTAGCTTATCATCCATTATACCTACCACTCAACTACAACACTTATTTGATATACATTTGTATTATATTTCTTTTATCATATCTATATAAAACTTTTACTTAATTTTAAATTATGTATTTACCTTTTTTTATTTAATATATTGTGTAAATAAATTCACCATATCTTATTTAAATAATATTTTTTTCAATTCAAATTGAATTATGATATTTGATATAAAATTTTTAAAATCAAAGTAATATTTATTAGTTTATAAAAGGATATTAAATTTACATTACTTTTTTTCATTAAATACATGTATTGAAAATCTTCATTTACAAATGTATTCTACAAACCTAAGTTTAATTATAATATAAAATGATTTTTACTAATTTTTAAATTTAATTTATAATATATGTTCTCATCTGAATTAAATTTGGTTGAATACAAGAATAATTTAATCTTCATTTTTCATCAAATTGTATTGATTATTATTTTGTATTTTTTTTATTTGAAGAACAAATTTTGTATATGGAGTATGAACATTAAAAATATTATCAATTATTGAGACAGTGAAACTTATATTATTTATTTGATGTCAAATTATTAAAAATATTAGTATTTGAAAATTTTTTTAACATCCGGTTCAACCGCCAATTTAATTTTAATGAACCTTAAATCCATGAAAGGTCATCTTCACCGGTATGATGACCGGTCCGGTTCTGAAAACTTTGCTTAAACTTCAAGATACATTTCTTATATCACACTTATTGTACATATGTCGTTTATATTATAGTACCACAAAATAAGATCAAAGATTAAACCACCTCGAAAAGCTATCTCAACTCGCAATTCCTTATGTGACTTCTCCGCTTTGGTCCAGGCTATCTACAACTTCAAAATCTGCATGTAGAAAACAACAACACGCTAAGCATTTGCTTAGTTATGTATACTAATTTCAACAAAAAAATGCTATCAAATAAAATAAATATATAACTTTATAAAATATAGTATTTAAGAATAAAGGTATAAAAAAAAAGTTATTCCAATTTTCATATGAAAAATTGTAAAAGAAAAGCACAGCCAATTTTATAAATCTCAATTAACAATAACAAAAATTATATCAAATATTTCAAACTCGGAATCATATGTTTACCCAAAGTAAATTAGGAAAAGAATAAGCGTAATAGGTACGGGGGCGGATAAACCTGAAGCCGAAGCTGCAATACCAATTCTTCACAATATCAGTATATTAACATTTATGGGACAAGCTCAAAGCCGAACATAAATAACGATAACAATATTATCAATATCAAAATATCGGTTAAGGCCGAAGCATAAAGCTTCAATTGTTTATACAGTAATGTAACCTTTTTTATTGGCGTCAATCTACCTCAACCCGTTTCTCTACCCCGCTTACAATGAGCAATAAACCATATCTATTTAAATTTAAAATAATCAATAGACAAGATGAAATTTCAACACAAAATCTATGTTATAAAAATATAACACAACAACATCAACAAAACTCAAAATTTGGGATAGGTTTTAACACCTGTTTTGCAACTCAGTTTTACGCTAATAATCTATATAAAATATCAATTTCACTTCACAATATGCTCCCCTGTATCCAAGTTTTACTATGAATTTTGAATCACTTTATTTCGAGCAAATACTCCAAGATATTCCCATTTAAACACACTATATACTTAATCAAATCAATTCCCGAAACAGATTTCGGGACTCAAATTGTGAGGCACAAAAGTACCCTAAAATAGACGATTCATCCTATTCTAATAATCATAGTTAGGAGCCTTTCTTGGCTTTCTAATTCCACAAAAATCATGCAAATCCAATCTATATAGCTCAAGTTATGCTCAAATTACTCAACTATGTGAAATCTGGAAATTCAGAAAAACAGATTCGGGTTATCAACTTAAACCCCAATTTCAACCTAGTAGTTGAATGAAATTTACACGCCTTTCTTCTACAAATATCTTTAAAATTGTCTTGTGAATCCATGAAATCAAGAATTATTCGAATCCATAATAAATATCAAGAGAAAACCCAGAATTAACAAACACTACTCAAATCTGAAAATAATTCAGCAACGCATATTAAATTGAAATTAGCATACACTAACCATTCAAAACCCTTTACTTGGTTTCATCCACCTCTTTTCCTTTTCCATGGCTTTCTATAGCTCCATCTACAAACACTTAACTTTAGTCTTTCAATACATAACATAATGAAACTTTCTAACAACCTAAATATGTCTAACTAAAATCTATATATAAAACTTCAATTATACAAATTTCTACTTACCTCAAGAACCCTAACTCTTAGAAATCAATCTCCTCTTGACTTAATAGGCTGAATTGATGTGCTAATAAGGCTTAAAGGTCAATTCTCAGCAAGATCTTAATGTTTGGTTGAAATAAAGTTTGGGATTTTGTGGCATGGATTTTGAGAGAAGAAGAAAATGGAATGAACTTGGAAAGGGATGAAGAAGAATGAAAGTAAGATTCATTATATGGGAAGAGATTATTTTGTATGAGTTATTTTTAAGATAGAATTGCATTTAACCCCTTAGACAAATAGCTAAATACACATAGCACCCTTTATTTTTTTAACTCATTCTTTTATTTATATTTCAACATTTAACAATAATAATTGTCTAAGCAAATTATAAATTTCATTATAATTTTATTCCACGAGTTCTATATATCAAAATTAGAAAATTTAGGGTCATTACAAGAAATCTAGTCCTATTTACAAAGACTTTGTAAGCTATGTTACTTACTAAGTAACCCATGAAGATACCTTCACCTTCTTTTGGGTCGAATTTAGCTAGTTGCTCCGTAGTGTTTAGAATAAAACATTTACATCCAAAAGATATGAGATGTTTAACTTTTGGCTTGCGCCCTTTCTAAAGTTGATAAGGATTCTTATCCAAGATAGGATGAATTAGCACCCTATTGAAGATATAACATTTTATGATAACAATTTCTCCCCATAAGTACTTCGGTAAGTTGTTGTCACTTAGCATCGATCTAGCCATCTCAACAATTTTTTGTTCTTCCTTTCAAAAACTCCATTCTATTGTAGAGTGTATGGATTTGAGAAGTTACGATCAATTCCATGCCTTGAACAAAATTCTTCGAAAAACATGTTTTCAAACTCTCTTCAATGATTGCTTATGATCTTTATGGTTCTCCTTCCTTGCTCATTTATTATCCAGTTGGATAAGGTTGAAAAGAATTTGAATCTTTCATCTTTACTTGTTAGCAAAGCACCCAAGTGAATCGAGAAAATTTCCACCACAATGAGAGTGAATATTCTCCCAAGTTTACTAGTTGAATTGGGCCAAAGAGATCCATATTCAATGATTCCAGTAAAAACTTTAAAGAGATATCATTCAACTATTTGAATGATTTCCAGAATTGCTTTCCATATTGACATGTTGAGCAAAGTTTGTCCTTCTCAAAGTTGATGGAAGAAAGACCATTGACTAGTCCTTTCATTATCAATTTTGATAAATTCTTAATATGAATATAGCTAAGTCTTCTATTCCATAATGAAGAGTTTTCTTCTTTCGAAACCAAGAAAACATTGCTTGTTCCAGGGAATAAATCAATCATATAGTCATTGTTGATAGTAGGAGCATGGAGAATAGTTGAATCAGTCTTGATATTGATTAACAAACAACCAGGTGAGTCAAATATAACTCTTCTACCTTTATCACACAATTGAGAAACACTCAACACGTTGAACTTTAGGCCTTGAATGAGAGAAACGTCCTAAATTGAAGGGCTAGCTCCAATTTTATCATTTCCCACAATCTTGCCTTTTTATTTATCGCCAAACCTAACACTTCCATTTCTCTTTCTCTCTAATGTGATAAATTACTTTTCATTATTATACATATTCCTCGAGTAATCGCTATCCAAATACCACATTCTTGTGTCATCAACGAATCTCCGGCTCATATGCAAAGTAATCATGTTTTCTTAGGTACCCATGTTTTTTGTCTGGGTCCTCCCTTGTTAGTGGTGTTTACTTTACTCCAGTCATATTCATCATGATAAACATTTTTATATCTACAAAGGGTTGTGATATGTCATGCCTTTTTATAAAATGCACACATCGATTTTGTTTTACTCTTGCTCACTTTCTTTTTTCTAGTAAATTTCATACCAAAATTATTTGAGTAATTCTTCAAAGTAGTATTGTTGGTTGGAGGAGTAACCCATACCTTTTTCAAGGCTACTAACAAAGCTAATAGCTCATCTAATTTCTTAGAGATTATACTGTTATGACCTTCATGTAACTCATTCTTTTCTAAGAGGTAAGAGATGTTAAGAGACATATAAAAACTAGTCTCTTCAAAGTCTTCGCATCCCCTCACTATCTCTTTTATGCTTTTTCTTGACTTTTTGTTAGCTTAATTACATCATAGGGTACCTCAATAATTTCATACATTGACAAAGTGTGTTGATTATTCACCTCATTGTCATTTTTTCTTTATCTTCATCATCATCATTATTCGAAATAGATTTAGAGTTTGAAGTTAATGTTGAGTTATCACTATGCTTATCATCAATCGCCATTAGACAGATGTTGACATAATCAGTAGGATCCTCATTTGTTGAAGAGTCTTCATATTCAGAATCACTCCAAGTGGCTACATGTGATACTTCCTTCTTACCAAACTCATTGTACTTGTCTTTCTTTGCTTTGGGACAACTAGAATGAACATGTCATTTCTCACCACAGTCAAAGAATTTGATATCTTTTTTTGTAGTCCTTCATTAACTTCTCTTCTTTATCATTCCTTGGATTCTATTTAGAAATTTTTTTTCTAAACTTTCCATCTTTCTTCATAAAGCTCTTGAATCTTTTGGTTAGTAGTGACATGTCCCCGTTGGAGTCAGCTTCATTGTTGGATGAGTTTACTTTGACAACAAATTTCTTTGATTCCCTTTCTTTTCCTTTGCTATACTTAATGTCCTCATCATACTTCGTCTAGTAAACTTCTTGATTGAGCAGAGTTCCCATTAGTTAATCAAACTTGTATGTTTTCCTTAATAACACTCTTCTTGGCATCCCACTCCTTGGTGAGACTCCTCAAGATTTTCTTGACCACGTGTTCTTCAGTATAACTTTTTCTAAGCCTTTTTCTATCATTAATGATATTAACAAATTGAGTATTCATGCTTTGTATTCCTTCATTAGGCTTCATTTAAAAAAGTTCATACTCTTTAATTATCATGTTGATCTTCGTCTCTTTCACTTAATCAGTCTCTTTATAGGTGACCTCTAACTTCTTCCATATCTCCTATGCTTTCACAACCTAAAATCCTGTTGAATATAGAAGCACTAATGCACAATGTAAGTAGTTAATCGCTGTTGCGTTTTCTTTTAATAGGTTAAGGTCAACGTTGTTACATTCTCAAGTTCCACTGGAACTCTTTGACCATTTCTACTTCGGTTAGAGTTTGGGGGCCAATCTCGATAGCTAACCATGCTAGCATGCTTTGTGATTAAATGAAGTTTTTCATCCATTTTTTTTAGAAATAATAATGTTGGTCATCAAACAATGAAGGTATAGTAACATACGTTCCTTCTTTAAGGAGCTAACTCTGTGAACTACCAAGGAAATAGGAGTTTTAAACACCATTAGAAGTTTAACTCAAGATTTGTTAATCTTAAGATGATCACTCGCTTTGATACAACTTGTTGGTCCCCGTTTAGTATGTAACACAACTAAATAGAGGGTGTGAATGTCTTAAACTTCATAGTATTTATATTGTTCCCAACACTAACGAGACATAACTATCATGACCTCTTGTCCAAATAATGGGCTTGGGTCATGTAATATACTATCAGAATTTTTCCGCCATCAACCTTAGAATATATCACAGTACAAATTATTTCTCAACATTCTCATTGAGCCAAGATGATATTTGAAACATTGATCATATGGAACATCGTATAAACCAGGTAAAGTTCAAAAAACCTAAAAAACTAAATTTATACTCATTCCATGATTAATTCCTTGTGCTAAACTTTTATTAATCACAAAATTAGGTCAAATGGAACTAAAGAGAAACGATAAAAGAAAAAAACCACCAACAAAATAAACAAGATGAAAAAAAAAATAGGAAAGAAAAAACTAAGGTAAACAGAACCACAACATTATCATATCTTAAAAAAAATTTTAAAAAATACATAGATGTTAAGGAATCTTTTACATGCAAACAATTTTTTTTTTGAAAAACCTTGTTCCTCCATCGGGAAAAAGTTGGGGCGGGTGAAAATTTCGGAATGAACATTCCAACTAGGTTGATGCATTCGCTTGCCTACAAAACACCCACCCCTCTTTTCAAAAAATAAATAATATAACTCTCAAAGAAAGAACTGTTAAGTACAAGCAATCAAAAGATTAGGATGATAAGAACATTGCTCGCGCCAAACGGTAAAACGCTCTTCCTAAAAGAAAAAAAGAATCTACAAAGATAATAATTAGCTAGTATAATGTCTTCATCCCTATAGTGATCGTCGAACATCATATGATTCCTCCTCTTCCAGATATTCCATGTAATAAAGAACCACAGAGAAGTAGCGACCTCCTGGTTCGGACCGAGGGGGAAAACGATCACCACAAAATAAGAAAAATATAGCCCGAGTTCAAAATAGTCCCTACACCATATATTGGATCTGCCAACATCGAAAAAGTGTCGTGTAAAAGCAAAAATGTGTTAGCTTAGGAGAAATGCCTACACTTTTGTAAAAAAAAAAGAGTCGGGAAATGCAATGTGGCTATAGCTCCCTATATCGACACTTGTAGTCATTTTTTGCCACATGATAAAAAGTGTTGGCATAGAACCCTATAGTAACATTTAATTGTCTTTTGACGACATTTTTTAAGTGTTAGTAAATGCATATGGAAATAAGACTTTCACTTGATATGGTGACACTTTTGCTATAAATGCCAACAATTTTTATTAATATGTTTTTTCTTTTAGCCAACATTTTTTCTTGTAAATAACAACATATTCAAACTGTTCACTTTTTTGTTTTACCAACACTTTTATGGAATAGCCAACATGCTATACTCTATTTTACATTTGTGTATGTGTGTATTATACGATTGTAATCCTGTTAAATCAAAATATAATTCATTAAATAACATTCATGTTTTACAATTCATGTTTTGCAAATAAATGAATCAGCCAACAGATTTCATGCTAGAATAACTTAACAGTTAATAACTATTGTATGGAAGTTTAGATCTTTCAATCCCAATTAGCTAATCAGGCTAGATTGCCATTTAATTCTTGCCAACGGCATGGTAGTTTCAGCATTCAATTCTTCATAATGCTCGATTAATTAGATCTTGAAAATATTGAAGTGATATAAAAATTGCTTCCTATTAAAAAAAGGACATTCTTGAATCACAGTGACATCCTTCTAGCTAATAGTTTGTCTACATGGAGAAAAAATCAACTAAATATTTACCTCAGTTCTAATTGCTCTACTTCCTTGATGAGGACGGGTATTCAAGTATGAAGGGAAAACATCATGAACCTTTTTACCCTTCACCAAGAAAAAACACCAACAATCTTTCAAGAATAACATTAAAATTCTTTATTTTTGGATTGAAAGAAATAATACCTTTAGATTACTATCTTCTTCAATACTTTCTTCCAATCCAGCAAGCCCACCAAAAGCAATCAATAAATGCCTTGCCAATTTAAGCATACAGTCAAAAGATTCAAGTTATAAGAGTGTTTTAAATA
>CATIWQ010917617.1:0-20437 GCA_949673415.1 Euphorbia schlechtendalii | reverse complement strand
ATATATAATTGATATGTTTGTATAAAGTCCGTGACTATTTCATAGCGTGAGAGTGTAAGGACATAGTGGGAGCTATGTGGGTTGAAAACTACTCACACATGTAATTATGGAAAGTCAAAATATCCTTAGTCATAGTTTCATTAAGACTGGACATCAATGAAGCAGACAGACTAGCATGTGCAGGCTTACTCCTTGAAACCACTATTAAATAGACACTTAGAAATAATTATATCCATGTATTAGTGTCATGTCTTATTGTAGTGGCAATATAAGTATCTTTAGACCTGAGATACTAGATACCTTGTAGAAAAGTTACTATGCTTTGGATCATACTTAAGCATTTCTTGAAGCTAGGTTAATACACTTGAGTTTTGGTATAATGATGACTATTCATTGGTAAGCTAAGTAGTTAAGACGGTATCCATCACTCTTGATATATAACTAGAGTTGTACCTTAGGGCCTCTTATTGAAGAGACACACTCTTAAACCTTTGATTAGAGTATGTGACTAATAAAATGGTTTTTAGTCAAACACATTATATAAGGTGAGTGGTGCTCTTCATGAACAAGTTTAACTTCGGGGATAACTACAACTATTTAATGAGCTAACACTTTATCCGAGCTCAATAAATCGAACGAAACTTAACATGATGGAATGAGTGCATTATATTGGTTACCACTACAAAATAGGATCAAGTCACAAACATGTGACGATTCGAGTATCGGGGGATCATATGCTTGTGTTAGAAAATCCATTTGATCATCTAGAGGTATTGAATTCCATACCGATATGGAACAATGAGCCTATCGGTTCTCGGATGGGAAACCAAGGTTAGGTAAAACTCTAGTGGCTTGATACTATGGGATCCTATGAGGTTAAACACATTGGACCTTTAATCGAAACTAGGAAAGAACTTAATAGATGAGGTCTATACCGAGAATAAAGGTAGTCAAGTTGAAATGGTCAGATAATTGACTTGTTAGACTAGTATATAAGAATTGATAGGGGATGAAAAGCTGAAATACATAGCGAGGCTTTGACCTTCCACGAGTGGACCTTGTGAACACAGGTTATCCACGAGGGCCTGCGAACCTACCACTCAAGCACACAAGATGCTTGCTAAGTGGAGGGCTACACCAGTGTAGCAATAGGAGTGCTAGTGCGAGCCCATGGGTTGTAGGCCCGCAAGCATTGATAAGAAGTACTCGAATGGGTCAGCTGTTGGTTAATTAAGGTAGTTGATGAACATGTGAACTAGCATGGAAAAATTTTAAAACTTAAAATTAACCCTAAAAGATCTCTAAAGCATGGCATGATTGACATAATCAAATTGAAACTTTCCATAGATGATATAGATTTATAAAACTTATTAAAGAAACCTAACATCTAAGTTTAGAGGATTACCGATTGATGCATTCATTATTTTGATTTGGTGTAGCAACCCCTTAGAAAAATTAAACATTACTCCGTTAGTAAGAGCCTCCAAACTAGGAGGAACTCTATGACAAGTCCACGCAAACCCCACCAAACAAAACCACATGTAGAGGGAGAACTCATCGGTTAATAAGCGATTGCTAAAAAACTCGTAGACGAACCAAAAAATATAACTAAGTAGGTTCTTTCCAAAATAGATTAAGCCTTCAAAAGAATTCTCACGAATGTTAGAGAAACTTGTGGAGGATCTCGCAAAAACTTGCAAGAAAAGGAGTCAAAACTTAGAAGGAAGGCTGAACAGAAGTACGTAAAGAGGAGGAGGTGAGGCTACTATCTATACTAGGAAGGGAGTAAAAAAGCCCCCCTAATTTCCAATTTGGGATGGGATAATCCCCATTCTACATGGGTTGACGCGCAGGGCTCCATGCTTCGCAAAGGTCAACCTGCAAGCATAACCCACTTTGGCGGGCTGTGCGTCCTTGCAGGACTTCTCACAAGCCTCGCTTGCAGGATGTTGGTGGGCCTACACTATAGGCCCACGCAAGCTTCCAAGCAGTGCTTGTAGGCCTATATCCCACCAGCATACGCTGGCTTACACCAACGAATGCTAGCAGTCCATGGCACTTTATGCTCACGTGGATACCATGTATGCCCCACCCACGAATAACCTGTGTTCGCGATGCCCATTCATAACCTAAAAATTTCCTTGCTCCACCTCGTGCAATATTTCTAATCCTCTTTTAAATATTAGTTGGTCTAATAATTTAATGGTCCATTCAAAATGAGTTTGACTCTCCATTTCATTCTTATTATAGACCCCATCTATAAGTTCTTCACTTAGTACGGTGAAGGCCTAATATGTGTGATTCATAGGATCTCGAAGTATAGTATGAAGTATAGAGCTGTTAGAGGGTAACCTAAACTTGGCTTTTCATGTGAGTGTTAGACATGGTGTATGCCCTAGAGGCAATTAGGGTTATATATCTTAATTATTTATAATGTGCTAACTATTTCAGGTTATTATTAATAATAATAAAGGCATCTTCATTATTTATCAATGTTTATTTAAGTTATGTATCTCGCTAGTATCATATATATATATATATATATATATATGTGTGTGTGTGTGTGTGTGTGTGTGTGTGTGTGTGTGTGTGTGTGTGTGTGCGCGCGCGCGCGCGCGCGCGTTTGTGTGTTATTATATATGTGCATTAATAAAACAAAGTCCATGACTACTTCACAGTGTGAAAGTGCGAGGACATAGTGGGAGCTATGTGGTGTGAGAACTGCACATACACGTATTACTATAGATAGTCTAAATATCCCTAGTAATAGTTTCATTGAGATTGGACATTAATTAAGCATATGGACTAGCATGTCTAGGCTTACTCCTTGGATTAGATCTAAGAAATCGATCACACGAGTTGAAGGTGGTACCTTGAGGTAACACATGAATGTATTTGGGGAATACATTGGAGACTGCTATAAGACAAACACTTAGAAATAACTATATCCATGTGTTGGTGTTATGTCTTATTGTAATAGCAGTACAAGTATCCTCAGACCTGAGATACTAGTTACCTTGTGTAAGAGTTGCTATACTTTGGTCATACTTATTCATACCCTCGCGATTAGAATCAGGTATAGTTATGATCGCTCGTTGGTAAGCTGAGTAGTCAAGATGGGATCTATCGCTCCTAATATAGTGATATAATGGGAGATGTACATTAAGACCTCTTGTTGAAGATATACACTCATAAACCTCTAATTAGAGTATAAGATTGATAGAATGAGTTTCTAGTTAATCTTGATACATTATGGCGAGGGGTGTTCTTCGTGAACAAGTCTAATTCCAGGATAGCTACGGCTATTACATAAGCTGACACTTAATCTAAGCTTAATAAACTGGATGGTACTTCACTTGATGGAAGGAGTGTATTGTATTGGTTACTATTGCAGAACCGGATCAAGTCACAAGCACGTGACGTTCCGAGTATCGGGGGATCATATACCTTTGCTAGATAACCCATTAGATCATCTAGAGTTATCGGGTTCTATATCGGTCTGGAACACTAAGCCTAAAGGTTCCCAAATGGGAAGCCAAGTTTAGGTTAACCTCCAGTATCTCTATACTTTGGGATCCTATGATGTCACTCACTTTGGGTCTTTACAGAACTTTGTAAAGAACGTATAGACTGGGTCTATACTGAGAATATTAAGGATGTCAAAATCATTGGATAGATTATTAATTGGTTGGACTAAATAATAATGAAAAGGATTTGAAGGAGGAGTTTTGGGAAAAATTGCATGTAGCATAGCAAGGGATTTTTTCCAGTTGCGAGTGGGCCTGCGAACACAGGTTGTTCACCGGTGGGGCTTGCACGGTTGCCTTGCAAGCAAAATTTACTCGCGGGCCACTGGTGTGCACTGACACTAGGCTAACTCATGCTAGCGGGCAGTAGGCTTGTAAGCGCTTCCTTGGCACCACTTGTGCAGGCCTGCTATGTAGGCCTACTAGTAGCCCGCGAGCTGGGTTTGTGGAACAAGGCAAACCCACAAGTACTTACCTCGTGCGATTATACACACCCTGCATATGCGGGTCAACCCATGGAGCCTGGGTCTCTGCGCGAATGACCCACTTATGTGATAGGGTTTTTCCCTATCCCTTATTAGAAAAAGGGGAGTTTTCAACTCCCCTTCTCCCTATATATAGCCTCCTCCTGCTCCTTTATTTCTCACTTCAGCACAACCTTCCTTTCGAGTTTTGACATCTTTTTTTCACGAGATTTTTGCGAGATCCCCCACGAGTTTCTCCAACATTGCATGAATTCCATTGAAGGCTTATTCAATTTTGAAGAGAGCGTTCTTAGTAATATTTTCAGGTTGTGTTGGTCCTTAAATAGTTTATACACAATCATAGAGGGGGGTGAATGCGTTTCTTGGTTACTTTTAAGATTTATAAAAATATTTAACAAAGTTAAGTTTTTAGATGCTTGTTGAGTTGGTTTAAAAACTTATAAACTGCTCAGCTTCGCTAGCACAGTTTATCTGCAATCTCTTGCTGAGTACTTTAATCAGCTCGGATTGGTTTTCTAAGAAAAAATACTTAACAATAGAAAGAATGATGAATGAGCTGAGCATGATAAAAGCTAAAGCGAAAGTTTAGAGTTTCAACACTTGGTTCTGTCCTGGTACAACCCCGAGTCTACCTCTTATCCCCGGATTCCTTCTCTGAGCTTAAATCCACTTTTATGTTCATTCCTTACTTAGGCGGAGTAGCCTTTATAGCAGGTAGACACGTTTTACAGAAAGTACCTTTCTTTCTAACTACCACTCAACTTAGTTTAGGCACCTTCTCAAACTGACACTTAGATTTGAATATAAAGTTTGCGAACTAGATTCAACTTATAAACTGTTGAATCCTTACAAGGTTAAATCTAAGATTGATTCTCTCTATTACAAATAAATTTGAAATGGATGTTTATTGATTGCTTGAATTAGAATTTATTGATAGTGGGAGTATTTGCGCAGAGTTTCAACTCTTAAAAAAATTTGAGATGATTCACCAAGTTTGAACATCTACTTCAGTCTTCTATTTATACTTGAAGCTTTGCGAAGTAGCCGTTGCAAACTTTTCATCCTTGTAGTTTTTCAATTTCTCTTCTCTTCATTTCTTTCAAATTTTCCCATTGGAGACAGATTCCAGGACGTTTAGAGATAGAAATTTGAACATTGAGGCTTGATACAATCTCATTTGTCTTCAAGCAAAACATTCTGATAGAGAGGCACATGAAATGCAATGTAGAGTCTTGAGATTGGTTGACATTTACTGACGCTTGTAGAGGCGCGGGGAGACACTTAGAAATGGCACTTGATATTAAATTCCTTTTTCCTTGGACTTTAGTGAGGAATCTCCGACATTGTGTACTGACACCTTTTATCTTGTGAGGACCACTGGAAATCTTCTTTAATTTCAGTGCTTTTTAACTTGAAAAGAATCTAAAGAATATTTTATTTCTCACAGAATATGTTAGCGGCACAAGTGTCATTTAATTCTCAAAGTGTAAAAAAATGTTGCTTTTAATTAATAAAAGCTAACTCAACACAACTGAGTTGATATACTTCTAAACTATGTAGTATTCAACACAGATTCAGCTTTTCCTACTCTAAGCCATAACTTAATTGATTACTCAACAAATAGAGTTATTTTTCCTTAAACACACTCAAGTTAGCTTCATTAATTAAGAGTATACTTAGTACTCAATTAATTTCACTACCCTAGATAGTTTGCTATTTCTAAAATGTTTAAGTACTGTGAAGTACTATTATCTTGGGTTCTACAATCTCCACCATTTTGGACAGATAATAAACTAGGCAGTAGAAGAGATTAATTTACTAAGATAATTTAGAGATATTAGGAGTACCTGGAAAGTGATGTAAGACTCCCTTATGTTGAGTGACTTCCCTTAGTCAGCTTGAACTCCCTCATACTGAGTGAGTTTTCTTCAAGCAACTCAGATCCCCCATACTTAGAGGATTTTCTTCATTTTGGGACTTTGTCTTACTCTAGCTTTTCTTTGAAGTTGGTCTCTTTGTATGAGTTCCTGCATCATATATTCAACACACAGCAGAAACATACATACATAATAAAGTATTTAAAGTTAAGAATATCTTAACTTGAGATGGAAACTTGTAATTTTTATTGATAAAAATTTCTTAGTCAGTACATAATATATGTCCTGAACTAACATTACAGTCTTAAGATATATTTACAAGCTATAATCTACTACTACTACTAGGTACAAGGCTTTATTTTCTAAGTTTGGAAGAGGAAGAGGAGGTTCCAGTCTTATCTTTGTTTGGCTTTGGTTGTTGCTGTTGAGGCTGTTGATGATGCTGCGTAGGAGGAGGATACTGAGGTCGCCTAGGAAGAGATCCCTTATTGAGGTTTGCCGTTCGAAGAGCCTCTTCAACTACCTTCTCCCCCTTTGATATGTGACCCATCACAATTTGTTCTAGGAAGAGATTAAGGAATCAAGGGTAGCTTGGAATTCCTCTTGCTAGCCAATTATCTGCAGAATATCTCTTGCTCCAACTACTTCTTTCCTTTGGAAGTTTAAAACTCCTTATCCTTAAGCTTGTTAAGAAGGAGATGGTGACATCTGGAAAGGTGCACAATCTGATAAAAACCTTGACAAGCAAACTGTTCAAAGTATTGAAATAGAGCTCTAAAACCTGCCACAAATATTAAGATCTTTAATTGCGCTTCCATATCAAGAATCTTGGGTCCAATTGATGATATACACCAAGCTGTGTAATCAATGTCTTTAGCATCCAATTCACCCATCCTGACCAGAGTCCCAACATTCTTCTGCAGGTGTTCTACCTTTAACTTGATGACATTTAGCTTGGTATGAATAGTCATACCAGTCTCAAGGCAAAGAGATTTAGTAGGAGGCATGCCTTAGAGTTGGCATCTCAAGAAAGATCATCCCCATGGTATTGATAAGGAATTTCTGAGAAGAGGAGATCTTGGCATCTGTGTTCTCATTGACTTCTCTGCTGATGTTTTTTATCTTTGTATGGAGAGAGTCGAGATTTATCATAGGTTGCGTATCCACCTTATAAGAAATGTCCATCAACAGCTTCACCATTTGAACTTGCTTGTTATCATAGTTTATCAAGAACTTGGACATGGTCTCCAAAACCTTTGCCGTGCTATGGCCTACGTCCTTAGTAGTTTCGACTTGTTTGAGCACATTATCTATCTTTCAATTGGTGCTCCTCTTTATTTTGGCTTGCTCCACACCGAACTTATGGAGCTGTGTCACTTGAGTTTCCATGTTGGAACTCAAGGAACTCAGTTGCTCAGCAGCAGCATCCACACTACCCTTTATTTTTCTTACAACAACGCTATCTAATGTAGTAGACGTGGGGATATAAGAAATTGTTGCCCCAAGCTAGGCTGCAGACTCTGATAGTCCGGTTAGGATCATCGCCATCTTGTCAACCAAGCTCTTGGCTCTCTCTTTTGCTAAGTGATTTCAAATAATAAATAAACTACCTTGAATCTTTTCAAACTCCTCGAAGTAGATAGATTCAGAGGGTAAGCTTGTTTGCACTTTGACCTCAGGCTATTTGGCCTTGGGTTTGGATGACAAGCCCATCAATTCCCAAGCTAGTAGCAAATTACTAACTACTCCATCTAACTCAGCATTAGTTTCGAGAGCTGGGAATTTCTTCCTTGACAGCTCTCTTATCTGAGCCAAGATAGATGCATCAGCCAAGTCCTCTTAGACTGGCTCTGTGATGGTTTAGATACTTGATGGGCTATAAAATTTGCCTCAGTATTCTAACCACTAGCCTTTTTGTGAGCGGACAACGTTCGACCCACGTGGTCCCCACGAGGCGCCGGCCCCGTGAGATGGGCGTGGGGTTTTCGAAAATAAGGTTTATGTATCCAAAAAGTGTGTTGGACGGAGTGGAAATGAGTTGCTTAAAAGTGATTTTCAAGCTTAAAAGATAGGAGACCTAAATCTCTAGTCTATGTTACAGAGTCGCCACCCGGATCAGCTCTTCCAAGAAAATTAGGTGCACCTTAGATCTGTTTGCCTAATCAATACCATAGAATAGAGATTTGGGTTCAAATGAGTTACCTATTTCGTCATCATTTGAGTCAAATTATACTTGATAGAAACCACATTTATAATATTCGAACTAAACTAGATATCTTTGACTTATGTTATATTTTATCGCACGTGCATAATAAGGTAAGTAAATTGCGGAACTTAAACACGTAGGAAATTTAAATGCGCCTAGTCTATGGGGGATAATTACATCATTGGGTTGGGGGTTTTACAAATAACCTAAATACATCGAAATCTAGGGGATATAATTGCCTAAAAGTACACCAATATCTAACAAATGTTACAATTGATTTTGAAATGAAAAGCGATACCCGAAGGAAATTAAATCCTAACATACATCTATCCTAAACTACCTACATCCACAGTGTTTAGCATAAATACAACACATTACAAGTAGTTACAAGTATGTTCATTTTGATTTTTGGGAGACCCGAGCGGTCTAATTAATACATTGAGCCTTTTGAAATTTCTTTTTCGTAAAAAGGGTTCATTTTATAGACATAAGTTGTTTAATAATTTTTTAGTGAAAATGCCACATGCATATGTTTGTTGGGTCGGTTATCTAAGAACTTTGGCTCCCTTCATCGGGGTTTTCTAACACACTTCATAATAATATTGATGAAAATTAAATCTAGATCCGAGAGCATGAATGATGGCATTATTAAAATCATTCCGAAGAGGGAACCGTAAAACTAGATAAAATAATATCCCGACGAGAGAAAATCGACTTAAACCATCAGAACTCCCTTTAGAACGATCTCGGGTTAGTAAAATTTTCACACTTACGCATTATATTACTTAAAAACTCAAGTTTCAAGCCTGAATGGTCACCACTTACCCTCTTGAACATAAATCGTATTCTGGAAATTTTACGAACATTCTGTCGGTGTTCAGCCTGGAAACTGGTGTCGTTAACGGCATCGGTGATATCATTAACAACATCAATGATGTCGTTAACGGTATTGTGATACCATTAATAGCATCGCAAATGCCGTTAACTGCATTACAGAGGCATAATATAGGTAGTTTCTGCCTTTTTTACATTTTTAAATTTTTTAAAAATCAAGAGCATACATATGACATAAACAAGTGAGACACGACTCTAGGAACTTAGAGGCTCACCTCGTTGCAGTGGATCCACTTTGCTCGGTCCACGAAAATCCTCGGAAAGTCCTCCTCGTTTCTTTTGTTCAGTTTGCGATTTCATCCAAAAAAGAAGAATGGTATTTCCTTTTGAAGGAAAATAAAACTCCCTGAATATGAGTCTTAACTAGATGAAGTAAGGAAGTAGAAATTCTTCTTCCCTTGAGTTTAGACTTCTGAAAACTTAAAAATTCGAAATAAATTGAAAATGGACCTAAAGATTGAAAACTTCTAAATGGGTAAAAAAAGCTTGTGTAGACACTTAAACCAATTTCTATTGAACTAGAACTCAGTAGAAAATGTCTTAAAAGAACTCTAAACCTCAAGTTTGCTTAAGCTCTCAATATTTCTCACTTTCCTAAACAAGAGAACTAAACCTCAAACTTGCCTAAATGACCCAAGATAACCCAAGTTCATGCCCTATCCATGAACTTACACTCTCAAGATCTAAGAATATAAGTTAAAATACGTTAAAAGATGGTTACTTTGTTATCAAAATACTTAAAAAGCCTTTTAACACTTAAAAACCAAAGAACATTCAAAGAGCACTTTTTCTCTCTTAAACTCACTTTCTTCTACTTTTTTTTTGCTAAATGTCCTCTCCCTATACTCTGAAACTCAACTCTCTTTTAAAGAGAGAGCCCCCTTCAATCCAAAGTCAACTTAGGATCAAGAGGCTATGCTTTCACTTTTTACTTTTTAAGCTTTTTACATGATCCCATGTGAAAGGGAGCATGCCAAATCCTAGGAAAGGAGTATGAATCTGGATTTTCAAAAACATGTCTGAGCATGTGGGGGGGGGGGAGTGGCCTTTTGGCCTGAAATTGTAGAAAGTGAAATATTGGTTCTGTTACCACTACGATATCGTTAACGACATTGGCAATGTTGTTAACGACATCATCAGTAATATCGTTAACGATATTATAATGTCGTTAACGACATTGCGATGTCGTTAACGACATTGCGATGTCGTTAACGACATTGCATGACTAGACTGGGCTTTTCTTTTTAACTTGGGCTTTTAAGGAAGAAGTGTCCCAAAGAAATAAGGTAGATGATTTCCAGAAGATTACAGGACCTTGCAAAATGTAAAAAAAGCTAACAAGGGAAAATATTACAGCTTCATCATTAAACTCGTGAGTTGCGAGTAACATCCCCTGCTCACAGGCTACCCCTCATGGGATCACTACTGATATGAGATTAGTATGGGCCTATGATCGTAAGAGCAATGGGGTTTAGAGGTAATACCTACCCGATCACGGTTGGCACTTTTTGAGATGACTTTTGGAAGCCTTCATCTTGCTGCAGCGACTTCAGGGATTGGCCTCTACGTTCCCCTGATGAATTTCCTGTTTGGCAATGATTGCCCCTTGCCGGTTGACCTTTGACTTATAGGAACTGTTAGGGAGAGGGCGTCGGCTACGTGTCTTCGTTCCTTTTGTTTGTGGATTCTGAGTGTGAACTGTAGCAAGCTTTCACCGTGAACAGTTGGGAAAATATGTGAATCGTAGAAGGTTCACAAATTGTAAAACATCGGATAGAGGTGAACTGTAGAAAGTTCATTTGACTGTAGAAAGTTAGAAAATTACGAACTGTAGAAAGTTTGTTCGACTGTAAAGAGTCAGAGAATTACAAACTATAGAAGTTCATTTGATTGTAAAAAGTTAGAGAATTGCAAACTTTAGAAAGTTCGTTTGACTGTAAAAAATCAAACAATTGTGAATTTTAGAAAGTTCATTTGATTGTAAAATGTTAGAAAATTGCGAATTGTAGAAAGTTCGTTTGATTGTAGAAAGTTAAAAAATTGCAAACTATAGAAAGTTCGTTTCACTGTAAAAAGTCAGAAAATTGTGAACTGTAGAAAGTTCATTTAACTGTAAAAATTTAGAAAATTGCGAACTGTAAAAAGTTTGTTTGATTGTAAAAAGTCAGAAAATTGATGAGAATGCAATGCATGAATGAATTTTTTAATTTCTTGATTGAGATTGCTGAAAGTAAAACTTTTTACCCCTTCAATCAAGAATTAAAATATGAATGGGCATTTAACTGCCTCGGGCCCCGTGACTGAGATTTTGGGACCCTTCCGAGAGGTTTCGAAAGTCGGTGGATGTGTTCGATGACTTTTATAGGATTAAAATAATTTATAAATGGATTTTAAAGAGATTTGAATGAGTTTGGGCTAAAAAAGAACAAAAATGGGCTTGGGCTAAGCTAATGTCGTTAACGACATTGGGTGATGTCGTTAACGACATCGTGCTCTTCAGGTTTCAAAATTAAACCTAATTTTCCTCCTCTATTCTTCCTTTTACCAAAAAAAAGCTCCCCTCCTACCAAATTCGAGTTTTCTTCTCTCAATTCTCCCCCGAAGATGTTGTGCAATATCAAGTCCCGCAACACGAAGGTAGTTTCTTCCTCTTCCCTCCGTGCTCATCCCACAAACCTGAAGTTAAAGTATGTTTAGTGGTGGAAGCTTTTTACTTCGAGAGGGATGATGAGTTTATCAGCTTTTTGATTGATTCTCCTATCACTACTCTCCACCCGAGGCTCGAGGAACATGCCTCGGTAGCCTAGGTAACCCAAAACTCCCTCGATTTACATTTATTTCCCGATTTTAGTTTGAACCCTAGGTTTTAGATTTCATGAAAATTGCATGATTTAGATGAAATTGATGCATGATTAGGCTTTATTTGTTGATTATACATAGTTTAGGTTGATTTGAAACCTGATGTGGGGGATTAAAATGCAAACATTGCAATGTCGTTAACGGCATTGCCAATGCCGTTAATGACATCGCAGAGGCAGAGGTAAAAAATAGCCTCTAACTTGCTAGAAAACTAGTTTCGAGTGCGATTCTCATCTAAGTTACAATTTCCAACCATGTGTAGATCTGAAAATTGAGATGCATGCATATGAGACGGTCTCCCGTGTTGAATTTTGTGATTTATTCCTCGTGTTTTGTGTATTTTCTTTTGCAGCTGTAGACTTATACCAACTTTACCAGTATAGGGACCATGGGGAAGTGGTTGGCCCACATCGCTGATGATCAGAGCCTTAGGGATGCCATTGATGCTACCAGTCTTGGTGGCTTAGCCAGGATCATGCCAGCCCATATGCAACATCTTTCTCACCCCGCTTGCACCGCCTTGGTCGAGCGTTGATCCGAGACCACCCACACCTTTCATCTATTGGTGGGGGAGTTGATGATTACATGTAGTGGCTATGACAGGGCTACCCTGGCATGGAGGAGCCATTCACTTTGATGTCTTCATGGATCGTTTCTCCACATTACCGCCGGGTGATCAATCAGGTGCACGAGCTATTTGGTATTGCCCCAAGAGTAGGCAAGCTCTCCGACCAAGAGTTGTACACTTACTAGTGCTCGATGGATGAGGTGCTTGAGGACCGGCAAGCTCAATGCGTCTACGCATTTGTGATCAGCCTGCTAACGGTGCTCTTCTTCCCCGTCACCTCTAGCAAGATCAACTATGGGTTGATCTTGGCGGTAGAGGACTTTGAGTCGATCCCGATCTAGAATTGGCCACGGGCCATCTTGGGCCAGATGTATTACTGTTTGGATTGCACGATGAGGGCCCATGACAAGGCCCTCAAGCTGAGTCACGTCCTTCTCCAAGTAATAAATTTAGACTTTCGTATATTTACATATCTTTTAACCATTTCCGCGGATTTATCTAACTCTTGCCTTTATCGCAAGTTTGGGCCTTCTCCGACCATATCCTTCCCCATCCGATCTTTAAGACTGAGGTGGCTCAGGATGAGCCCTTCCTAGCCATCTGGTGTCCTTCGATCGGGGGACTTTGCAAGTGGTGGATGGGATACCGAGAGTGCCTTCGCGGTTAAAGATCGAGCAGGTATTTAAGTGATTCCCCGAGTCTTTTCGTTATTTCCTTGCTTTGATTATTTTTTCATTAACACGCATCTTCTTCTTGCAATTTCAAGTCATCCCGGACCCCTGGACTATAGTGCCGAACCAGGTTATAGTGGTGACCACCCGAGATGATGTTGATGACCACCGGCTAGTCTTGGAGTCCCCCCTCTCCCTCGAGTGTTATGGATCGGGCTATGTTCTTCGAGGGGGATAGTGTGATAGCTCTTTCCATCGGTGGTTCTTATCTAATACACCTGGATCGGCTGATTCCCCTATGCCCTTGCATTGCTCCCAATGATGCGGAGGATTGGCATTGCTAGAAGATGATAGAGATGATGGGTGGAGCCCCCTCGGATGACGAGGAAGAGGAGGTGGACATCGGAGGAGGTGACGAAGTTGATGGTCCTGGTCACAGAGGCGATGCTAGTAGTGAAGGTCGTAGCAGCGGCGGTGGAGCCTGTAGTGGTGGTCATGGTAGTGGCGGCAGCGGTAGAGGCCACGTCGATGGTGGTGTGAGTTCTTCGAGGGTACGGATCTCCTCATATTTTGATTCCTTTCATCATGTTTATATAGTACTGACTGCTTTGGAATAGGCTAGCATGGGTAAGCGAGCTCGAGCACCTCGAGCCGACTCCCAAGATCGAATGTATCACATCCCTGGCTTTGGGGAGGGTCTCTCCACCACCCACCTGGAGACCACCTTCTCCTTGATGGTGAGGGTTCGGGAGTGACAGGTACATATGTTACCCTAGAGCCCGTATATGGTGACTTTTTCCCTAGAAGACACCACCCACATAAGACTCCTTGCTAATTCCGTTTTAACTTGGTTGGCTTCTTGCTGCTGACTTTTGCGTTATTTTGTCAGGTTCCTTGGGCGGACATGGAGAGTTATATTCACCGCTATCTGTCTATTCGTGATATGATCATCGCGTAGAATGGAGCAGCTGAGGTAATCCTGTCCACATTCTCTTAAAAACATGTGCATTTATGGATGCATGTTGATGTGTATGCTTTTTCATCATATGTTGACTTTTTTGTGAGTTTATGTTATGATGCATGCTTTCGGTCGTAGGCCTTGATCTCCGTGGAGCACCAAAAATATCTGAGGTCCCAAGAGCACATGCGGACTCAGGATCTGAGGATCACGGATCTGGAGAGGTAGCTGGCCCAGTCCTAGAGATTTGTGCGTCTAGCGGTGTTAGGTGGGAGTCACTCGAGAATGCACCGGGGCTCTTCTTCTCGCTCGAGCATGCATCGCGGCAGGTCAGGGAGTAGAGACGTGGAGGAGGACAACTGCATCGCCGAGACTGCAAAGGATGAGGATGAGGGGGATTCATCCTCTATTTAGACTTTTTTCTTTTTTTTCGCTTGAAGTAGTTCTTAAACCATAGGGACAAAACTCGTAGTTTTCTTGGCATTGCTGAGGCCTTTATTTTCCCATTTTTCTTGGTTCTGTCTGAATATTATGTTGAATTTGAATAAACTCCTTTATTCCAATTATAACATTTAATTTTTTCTTGATTCGATGATACTTGTTACAATTTTGTTGCTTAATGGTGCTTCCCCTGAACTAAAATACTGAATTTTAGCCAAAACTACTCTTTCATCTGACCATTGTAGTTGTAATATCGTTAACCACATGGGAAATTCAATCTGCTAAAAGATATAGGCAAACTGCCTGGGAAGTAATATCGTTAACGACATCAGGATATCATTAACGACATCACGATATCGTTAACAACATCAGGATATCATTAATGCATCACGATATCGTTAACGATATTGCACAATATTGTTAATGATATTGCAGTCAGTTCCAGCTTCTACTTTCTTTTTCTCCCCTTTTTCAATGGCATCGCACAATCCACAACTCTGGGCCTTCCTACGTACACTGAAGAACCTTGATTGGAAGAAACTCTAAAGATTTGGCTTGTAGGGGCTTTGATACCTTTGTTTTCGACCCATGAATACAACTTTAGTTAAAGCTACCATTTCATTTTAGGATCCGATTATCCATGTCTTCTGATTTTCTCACCAAGAGTTGTGTCCAATGATTGAAGGGTATCAGGCCATCCTCGGGATTCTGTGCCCCCGGGCTTTCCCTTTAGCGGTCCTATCCTACCGCTTCGGTGCCAAAGCTGCCCTCAGGGGTTTGTGGAATTTGGAATCCGTGACCCCTTTTCTCGCTCACCCACCGTCTCCAGGAGGGTTTCAGGTTGATGCCGTGCTTGAGTGGTGTATTGGTGCCTCCAAAGCTCACATCGCTTGGCCCTTTATGGTTGCTCTACTCCGGATGTCAGAGTTTATTTGTGGGGTTGGCCCTGTTGCCCCGTTTCGGCTGATATCAATTATCGACCCACTTTCTTTGGGGAATTATCTGTCTGCGTTGATGTTGGCCAAGAACCTCATCAGCCTGGATGTTGCCATCTCCCGACCTGACTTGGTCGACGATCACTTCACGCTTCTTGAGGTAAGCCCGTAACGACCACTTACTTACTTCCCTCATTTATCGCTTTTCTAAATAGGGTCTTTCTAGGTCTGGCTATTGGAGAAGCTTTCCTTGATTGGTGACCCATGGGGAAACCCTTCTGATTATTCACCCGTTACTTATAACAAGCAAGGGCTAACCACCGAGGTGCATTCTCGGATGGCTGATAAGTGTATAATTACACTTATTATCATATTAATTTTATACACTAAACACTATAGTTTAAGTTATTTTTATAATTCATATAAAAGATTTCATGTGGTAAGTAGTTATTTTTGATGTAAATGCAGATACTAGGTAAATCTTGGGAGTAAAATGATCTAAAGTGGAATTCTATGTAAAAAGAGTGAAAAAGGGGCGAAAAGATGCATAGAACTTAAAGATTTAGCTTAGGATCGAAGCTATCGAAGATCGGAGAAGTTACATGAAGTATTCTGAAGAAAAACACAATTCACGGTCATGACAACCATTCGTAGTCGTGACTTAGTATTCTTCAGAATAGAAAGTTGCCAACCAAGTATTCACGATCGCGACATGCACTTCGCGATCGCGACCTTGATTGTTTTTGGTCAACTCTTATCTTCTTTCAACCGCTAAATAAGAGTGATCAACCGCCATCAACTACCAAATGAAAAGACACCTTTTGGAAGTAAACCAATCATGAAAATGTACCTATCCATTTTGGATAAGATTACAGGTTCTCAACCAATCACAATTAAGTGATGTAATCTTTCACCAATGGACATATATGGTGGTAGAGAGAGTGAGAGTGGCATATATGGTGTTTAGATAGAGAGATAAATCATGTAGAGTTCGTTCGTTCTAAGTTAGCGAGAAAATGTATAAGTGATTCGAACCCTATTTTGATCACTAGATTTCTCTACATATTCGAGCGATTGTTGTATAAGTGTGATTGTAAATCACTTATCAATAAAAGTTTTCATTCTTCAATATTCGTTTGTTCAATATTCACAAAGAATAGCATCCTAGTTGAGGTTCTGTACGAGTCGAGACTGGATTCAAAGTAGACGCAGGCATTGCAGGAATTGACGACTCTCACTAAAGAGTTGATACAGTTTGATCAACTTTAGCTTTTACTTGCAAACCTTACAACTTTACTTTGTTTTCAACTTATACTTTCTATTTCGAAGTTTATGATATGTCTATGTGTCATAATGTGTATTTCATGTTGAGTCTTGTATATTAATCAAGTTATATGCTTTTGAGTTAACTTTAAGAGTAGTTTCAGGGTTAATGAGATTGTGTATAATCACTGGATCTGTGATTATAACACTGTTTAGTGAGCCAACATTTTTGGAATGGTAACTTGCTAAATATGGCTATGTGAGAGCGACCCGTACGGTTTATATAATTGTCTTAATTCATTTGCACTAGATTTAGAAAAGTCATTTCATGTGTTGCTCTGCGGTGAATAATTGAATATCTGAATATCTAGAATTGAATTTGTTAAATTAGTCTAGTGTACGTAATATCTCTATTGATTTTGCATGTTTTCTTTGCTATACTTATTCGTAGGGATAATCTATACTGATTTCTTCTACTCTGATCTATATACATTTATCCACCATCATATCCCATCCTACCCAATTAAAATAAAATCATTTATTTTATTTTCTTTTGTTCTGTTTCTCTTGTTGATCTTTAGAGCTAGTTCCTTCCCCATGGGATAGAAATCTTTTAAAACTGCATCGTAACTGTATACTTGCAGTTATCATCATTTTTCTATTTGATAAGTGGTATTGACAACACCTATACTTTAACTTGAACAAGTTTTTGGCACCGTTACTGGGGATAAGCCTTTCGAAATGAGTATAGCTAAAATCTTGCGAACAAGTTATTAAACTTATCAGTAGAAAAGTGGTGAACAAGTTTTTGGCATCGTTTATGGGGAAGGTAAGTGCGTTCTAGACATCAAATAGCCGGAGAACGGGTAATTATATTTAATACGTTTGTTTTTCTAGGTACTAAGTCTAAAAATGAAAGAAGTAAGAAGGATTACAGAATGTCACGGTCGCGACTATAGATCACACTCTTGAAGTTATACAGCAAAACCTTCTGTTCTTATTTTGAAGGACATCACGATCGTGACAGGCCTTCACGATCGCAAAATGGGCCCTGGATTCTCCTTCTCAATAAAAAAGATTTAATTCTTTTCTTACTTTTCTTTTTCAAATTTTTAAACTAGTTAGTTATTTGTTTAGTTTTTCATTTTTAATAAAATCTCTCATAATGAGGACATTGTGTTCTTTTAGTGTGGGGGGCATTTGTAAAAATCCCGTAAAATCCAAAAAAATAAATAAAATTAAAATTGAAGAATTTGAAATTTTTGTTGATTTTCGTGTTATTTATACATTATCTATTCTTATACTTTACTAACATTTGTCCAAGGTTATGTTGAGTATTAGGCATTACAAGTTTGATGTTAGTGCAAAATTTGAGCGCATGTTGAAATTGAGCGTTTTTAACACAACATTTAGCATTTGGCAAGGATAAGTGGTGAGTAACATTCGAGAGCAACATTCTAAGTAAGTTTCGATATACATTTCAATGCAACATGAATTAGTATAAGTTATATATTTTTAGTTTAATGTTTCCAAAAATTTTAAGTGGAGTATTATCCAATGGTATTCTTACTATGAGTTTTATATTCAAATCTCGAATAAGTCCTATAAGTATTGAGTGTGTTTAAAGTGTG
This sequence comes from Euphorbia schlechtendalii, assembly GCA_949673415.1. Taxonomy (NCBI): domain Eukaryota; kingdom Viridiplantae; phylum Streptophyta; class Magnoliopsida; order Malpighiales; family Euphorbiaceae; genus Euphorbia; species Euphorbia schlechtendalii. The sequence goes on along the minus strand of CATIWQ010917617.1, from coordinate 2,122 downwards.
GGGAAACTATAGCCATAATACTTTGAAATTGATCAATAAAGGATGAGGGTATTAAAAGAAAAATCAAAAGAAAGAGAGGATAACCAATGAGTTATGCAAAAGGTGAGGAATGGTAGGGAGCAGAAACTGCAATCATTCATTGAGTGAAAAAAGAAAAGAAAGCATAGCACAAAAAATGGGTGCAAAGTACAAAGTACTTCAAAAACATATGCTTAAAAGAAAAAAAAGAGAGAGTGGTATGGAGCATAAAATGCAACCACTGAGAGTGTTTTAGCATCCTAGGTTACCTAAAAATGCCTTGAGAGAAAATTAATCAAAGTGAGCTTTTTATGTCCTTTATACTTTATACTATGCTTAAGAGAAGGAAATATTCGAGTATGCATATAACGCTTATATGAAGATGCGATTCGGTTGACTCTCCATTAAGAATAAAGGTATGCAACTAGACTAAATAAATTGCACATTACTAATTTGTCAGAAATTTCGGACTTCTACTTGAATCTTTTGCAATGTGGGAATGTGGTCCTCATTGCAATAGTCTTTCGCTAAATGAGGTACGAACTTGATTACCAATTTATACACTTCTGTTGAATTTACCTTGAGGACAAGGCAAAAGTTAAGTGTGGGGGTATGATAAGTGTATAATTACACTTATTATCATATTAATTTTATATGCTAAACACTATAGTTTTAGTCATTTTTATGCTTCATATGATTTCACGTGGTATATAGTTGTTTTCGATGCAAATCCAGATACTAGGTAAATCTTGGGAGTAAAATGATCTAAAGTGGAATTCTATGTAAAAAGAGTGAAAAAGGTGCGAAAAGGTGCATGGAACTTAAAGATTTGGCTTAGGGTCGAAGCTGTCAAAGATGGTAAAGTTTCAAGAACAATTCTGAAGAAAAACACAATTCACGGTCACGACAATCATTCACGGTCGCGACTTGTATACTTCAGAATAGAAAATTGCCAGATAAGTATTCACGGTCATGACTTATATATCGTGGTCGTGACTCCGATGGTTTTTTGGTAAAATCTTCTTAACTACCAACCGCAAGATAAGAGCGATCAACCGCCATCAACTACCAAAGAGAAGACACATATCAGAAGTCAACCAATCATGAAAAGGTGCCTATCCATTTTGGATTAGATTAAAGCTTCTCAATCAATCACAATGAAGTGATACAATCTTTCACCAATGGACACAACTCTTCGTATGGATAGATGCAACCCTTCGAACTCTATAAATAGGGCTCCAAACCTCACCAATTTCGTGGAATGGAGTGTAGAGAATGGGGGATGGTGTATAGTGTGTCCGTTGATAGAGAGAAAAAATATTTAGTTTTCGCTACATTCATAAGTGTTAGCGAGAAATTGTTTAAGTGATTCGAATCCTTGTTTCGATCACTAGATTTCTCTACATATTCGAGTGATTATTGTATAAGTGTACTTGCAAATCACTTATCAATAAAAGTGTTCGTTCTTCAACATTCATTTGTTCAATATTCACAAAGAATAGCATCCTAGCGGAGGTTCTGTATGGGCTTCAAAGTAGAAGCAGGAATTGCGGGAATTGACGACTCCCATTAAAGAGTGGATACAGTTTGATCAACTTTAGCTTTCACTTACATACCTTGCAACTTTGCTTTGCTTTCTACTTATACTTTCTATTTCCAAGTTTATGATATGTCTATGTATCATAATGCGTATTTCGTATTAAGTCTTTTATATTAATCAAGCTATATACTTTGGAGTTAACTTTAAGAGTAGTTTCGAGGTTAACGAGATTGTGTACAGTCACTGGATCTATGATTTTGACATTGTTTAGTGAGCCAACATTTTTGGAATGGTAACTTGCTAAATGTTGCTATGTGAGAGCGACCTGTACTAAGCATAGTAATATTGTTTTCCAGGTTTATATAATTGTCTTAATTCGTGTGTGCTAGATTTAGAAAAGTCATTTCATGTGTTGCTCTGCTGTGAATCATTGAACATTTGAGTGTCTAGAACTGATTATGTTAGATTAGTTTAGTGAACATAATAACTTTGTTGAACTTCCATGTTTTCTTTGCTATACTTATTTCGTAGGAAAATCTATATTTTAGAATCTCTAATATACTA
>CATIWQ010917300.1:0-13056 GCA_949673415.1 Euphorbia schlechtendalii | reverse complement strand
AGTCTTGAGCATGTTCCCTTAGATTAAAAATTCCAAATAGCTCAGAATTATTATTATTATAATCATACCCATCGTATAAGACCTGGACTAGGGCGAGACCATCTGCACCAATAAAAACCCTATAACAATATTAATTATCTTCCCATCATAAGTCGTGATACAAACCTTATTAACGGATGTAAGGACATGTACAACATGATTTCCCTTTACATGTGTTTGGTCATGAGACTAGATGGTGTTAATGCCTTAACCAAAATGCGTTAGTTGTCCATGTCAGTGGAGCTAATGCCAGATTGGAGACATTTGAGGAGTAGTACAATCGGGTACGCACATGGATGGGTAAGAGAACTCAAATTGATTAACAATTTCATGGGATGCACATGGATGGGTTCCAACCATAGTTATAGTGTTATGGCTTGACCTGCTATAGCGGGGGTAATGATGAATGGCTATGGATGCTACCTACTAAGAAATATTGGTTGGACCAAATTCCCAAATTTAAATAGAAGGGGCTATTTAAATGTTGTGAAAATAATAGTAATTATGTTTTAATTAAAAACCTTATATTAAATGCATGTACATATGTTCGCCACTTTTCTACTGATAGTATAAAAGTTCTAAATATGAACAGGTGTTGTCAGTACTGAATATCAAATAGAAAAATGATGATAACTGTAAGTATACAGTTGTGATGTAGTTTTACAAGATATCGATCCCACAGGGAAGGAATTCGGTTCTAAGGATCAACCAGAGTTATAGAACAAAAGAAAATAAAATAAATTAAAGATTTTTAATGGTAGTCAGATGAATGGACAGATTAGAGAAGATGCAAAGCATATAGATATTCCCTAAGAATAAGTATAGTGGAGTAAAATATGCAAAATAATCAAGAATGTTTTAAAAACTTGATAACTTCAACAAACTCGATTCTAGATGCCCAAATACCCTATAATTCACCACAGAGCAAACATTAAATGACGTTTCTAAATCTAGGGTAAACGAATTATGACTCTTACAAAAACCTGGACAACAATAATACTATGCTTAATATGAGTCTCTCTCACATAGCTACATTTAGCAAGTTACCACTCCAAAAATGCTGGCTCACTAAACAACGTTAAAATCACAGATCCAGTGATTATACACAATCATGTTAACCCCGAAACTACTCTTAAAGTTAACTTGAAAGTATATAACTTCATTAATATAAGAGATGCAAGACGAAATACTTGTTGTGACACATATACATATCGTAAACTTTTAATTAGAAAGTATAAGTAGAAAATAAAGTAAAGTTGTAAGGTATGCAAGTGAAAGCTAAAGTTGATCAAACTGTATCCACTCTTTTAGTGGGAGTCGTCAACTCCAGCAATTCTTGCATCTACTTTGAATTCGGTCTTGACTCGTACAAAACCTCAGCTAGGATGCTATTCTTTGTGAATATTGAATAAATGAATGTTGATGAACAAAAAATTTTATTGATAGTGCTTTGCAATTAGACTCATACAACAATCACTCAAATTTGTAGAGAATTCTAATGAGCGAAACAAGAATCGAATCACTTATACATTTTTATCTCTAACACTTTGAACTTAGCGAAATCTATAACTTTCACTCTCTATATCGTTACATATGTCACCATCTATCACCATGCATGAAAATGGTTGATTGAACCTCTATTTATAGAGTGTGAAAGGTTGCATTTATCCAAACGAATAATCACGTCCATTAGTGAAGGGTTGCATCATCTTCATGTGATTGGATGCAAGATTTCATCCTTATCTTTAATGGATAGGCACCTTTTTGTGCCTCTTTATCCTCCAAAAGGTCTTTTCATCTGATAGTTGATGGTGGTTGATCATTCTTATCCGGCGGTTTGTAGTTGAGAAGGGTTAACCAAAAACCATCATGATTTACGAGCATGACATACATGTCACAATCGTGAATGTAGGTTTGGAAATTGACTGCTTGTGAAGAATGATAAGTCATGACAGCGAGAGATAGTCATGAGCGTGACTTGTCCAATCGTGAATAGGAATCATGATCGTGACATGGTTGTGACTCATGCTTTTCTTCATGATTCTTCTTTGCGACTTTACCGATCTTTGACAACTTCGAACCTAAGCCAATTTCTTACATTCCACGCATCCTTTTTCACCTTTTCATTCTTTTTGCATAGAATTCCATCTTTAATCATTTCACTCCCAAGATTTACCTAGTTTCTGCATTTGCATAAAAAACAAGTACATACTACGTGAAATCTTTTATATGAAGTATATAATGACTCTAAACCACATCGTTTAATGAGTAAAAATATCAAGATAATAAGTGTAATTATACACTTATCAACATATACTAATGTCTGAATAATTTCTATCTTATATCTAGGTTGAACAATGAATCCAAACATAAATCTCCATCTGATACTTGACAATAAGTTGATAGGGATCAATTTTAAGGACTGGTTCAAGGCTCTTAAAAAGGAAGAGCAACATGGATTATGTTTTGGATAATTCTGAACAAGTCAATCCTGATGCTGATACTTCTATCCAATAGAAAGAGGTATATCTTAAGCATAAGGAGGATGCTTTTGTGGTATCACTTATGATGCTCGAAATCATGACCTTAAAGCTTAAGAAGCAGCATGATGGTATGTACCTAAAATCCATGCTAATCCATCTCAAAGGAATTCATGAAGGCATGAAGATGGAATGGACTGAAATTTTAAAATTTGTCTATACCTCTGGGAGAAATGATCGAATCCTGACCACTAAGCGTTGTATTGAATACTTTGAGTATTAAAAGAGAATGACTCAGATAAGAATTGAAAGAAATTTTTAATGTGACATATAAACTACGATTGAGAGTTTGTCTGATAAATATTCACTCTTCATGAAAGATTATCTAATGTCAAGAAAGACCAGTAAAACATCAGATTTTATTAAGAAACTTAGAAGTTTTGAAGAGGGTGTGAAGGTTAGAGGAACAGGTACCCTGGCAAGTAAGACTTGAATAAAAGGTAAGGGTTTAAAACCTATCAATAGGAAAGTAAAAAATGTGATCATTGGAAAGGAGAAGCCCAAAGGAATATGTTTCATGTGCGTAAGGCCCAGGCACTAGAAACGTGATTGCAAAGCTCTGATTTCAGAACAAGTGAAGAAGAAGCCTAGTGAGGCATTTACTTTAGGCATGTTCATGATAGAGAGTTTCTCTATAGTTCCTTATGAGTCTACATTGGTATTGGATACTGGTTGTGGTACTCATATATGTCCTTTTATGTAGAGGTTGCGGAATAGTAGGAGGTTTGCAAAGAGGGAAATGGACCTAAGAGTTAGAAATGGAGCACGGGTTGCTGCAATAGCTGTAGGGATATATAGCCTTCGTATACCTAGTGGGCTAATTTAGTTTTGAACAATTGCTATTATATTCTTGCTGTCACTAAGAATATTATTTTTGTTGCACGTTTAGCAACAGGTGGATTTGATATTTTATTATCTAATAATAATTATCAAATTCGACGTCATAATGTTCTTTATGCTTGTGGAATATGTGCTGAGGCATTTATGTTCTAGATACTAAAACTGAAATTCTAAATATGAACATTATTAAGAAATTGAGGTTAGATAATGAGAAATCCTCATACTTATGGCATTATCGTCTAGGCCATATAAATGAGACTCACTTAACTAAGTTACACAAATGTGGTGACTTGGGCCCAATGGAATTGGAATCCTACGGGGTACGGGGCGTGTGAACCTTGTTTAAAGGGAAAGATGACTAAGAAACCTTTCAAAGGAAAGGGTTAATGCACCACTAATACTTTGGAAATAATACATTCCGATGTATCTGGTCCAATGTGTTTTAATAATATGAGGTTTTCATCTACTTCATAACCTTTATCGGTGATTACTCATTATATGGTTATCTGTACCCAATGAGGCACAAGTTTAAAAGTTTTGAGAAATTCAAAGAGTTCAGAACTGAAGTAGAGAAATAGCTTGGGAAAATTATTAAGACCCTTCGATCTGATCTAGGCGGTGAATACATAAGCCAAAAATTTTAGGATTATTAAAGGGATAATGGTATTTTATCCCTATGGAGACCTCCTTATACACCCTAACACAATGGAGTGTTAGAAAGGAGAAATCGAACCCTACACGATATGGTTTGATCCTTGATGAGCCAAGCAAAACTCAGCAGATTCTTTTGGGGTTATGCACTTGAGAGCATAGTTTATATTTTAAATAGAGTGCGCTCAAATTAGTTGATCAAACACTATACGAATTGTGGTATGGTAAGAAACCAGCTCTTTCTCACCTAAGAATTTGGGGATTTCCTGCTTATGTTAAGAGGACAAGTTTATATAGCTAGATGCTAAGTTTGACAGGTGTCTATTTGTAGGTTACCCTAAGGAGACTATGTGTAATACCTTTTATGATCCCAAGGAGCAAAAGGTACTTTTTTTTCTAGAAATGCTCAATTCCTCGAGAAGGAGCATATGCTTTCGAAAGCTAGTGGGAGCAATCTTGAGTTAGGTCCTCAAGAAGATCAAACAGACAATCAACTGATTGTTCCTACACCTGTTACACAAGAAAGTGTAAGCACAGAACAACCTATTATAACATTGACATTATGTAGGTCAGGTCAAGCGATACAATTTTCTCATCATTGATGATTACATATCTTCCTTATGGAAGATGATGAGCCATTGACTCACAAGGAGGAAATGGAAGGCTCAGAGTCTGATAAATGGTTTACAGCCATGAGGTTATAGATGGACTCCATGTACTAAAATCTAGCTTGGAACTTAGTTGATGCTCCAAGTGGGATTAAGCCCATAGGATGTAAGTGGGTTTTCAAGAAGAAAACTAACATGGATAGTAATGTAATTACCTATAAAGCAAGATTGGTTGCAAAAGGTTATAGAAAAAAAGAAGTTATTGGTTATGATGAAACCTTTTCACCGGTGGCCATGCTGAAGTCTATTAGAATACTTCTTGCCATCGCCGCTCATTAAGATTATGAGATCTTGCAGATGGATGTGAAAACAGCGTTCCTTAACGGGAACTTAGATAGGGATATGTATATGAAACAACCTAAAGGTTTTACATCCAAGGATGACTCGATGTATGCAAATTGCAAAAGTCCATTTACTGACTTAAGCAAGCATCAAGGAGTTGGAATATTAGGTTTGACGAGACAATCCAAGAAATTGGTTTTGTGTTAAACGCTATTGAGCCCTATGTATATAAGAAGGCTAGTGGGAGTGTAGTTGTTTTCCTTATTTTATATATCGATGACATATTACTAATAGGAAACGATGCTCCTTTTCTTCAAATAGTGAAGTTATGGTTGTCAAAGAAGTTCTCCATGAAAGACCTTAGAGAAGTAGCTTTTATACTTGGTATAAAGATCTACCGAGATAGATCCAAAGGCTGCTAGGTCTTTCTCAAAGTACATACATAGACAAGGTTTTGGCTAGATTTGACCTTGAGCAGTCAAGAAAGAGTTATCTCCAATGTCTCATGGGATTAACCTTTCTAAGTCTGAGTGTCCGAGAACACAAGAGGAGAGATTGTGCATGAATGGAATACCCTATACTTCAACGATAGGATCCATCATGTATGCTATGGTATGCACTCGGCCTGCCATCTCACATGGGTTGAGCATTGAGAGCATATTTCAATTTGATCCAGGTGTGAAGCACTGGATGGCCGTTAAAACTATCCTTAAATACTTAGGTATGACTAAGGATATGTTTTTGGTATATGGAGAAGGTGATCGCTACGTAAAGGGATACACTGACGTGAGTTTTCAGTCTGACATGGATGATTCCAATTCCTAATCAAGATATGTGTTTATGTTAAATGGAGGGGTAATTGTTTGGAAAAGTTTCAAACAGGGCACGACTGTCAATTTTATTGAACCCAAGTTAAAAGTACTTAACAGTACTGTTCGTAAGATTTTGACTATACTCATTCCGAAAGGTTTATATTCGGTAACGGTGCCAAAAACCTTATCCCCTAGTTTTCTACTTCTAAGATAAAAGTTCTAAAAATGAATAGGTGTTTTTAGTACCACTTATCAAATAGAAAAATGATGACCACTGCAAGTATACAGTTACGATGTAGTTTTAAAAGATATCAATCTCACAAGGAAGGAACTAATTCTAAAGACCAACAAGAGTAACAGAAGAGAGAAAATAAAATAGATAATTTTATTGTTGTTGGGTTGGTTGGGATATGATGGTAAATAAATAGATAAATGTATAAATAGAATAGAGTAGAAGAAACTAGTATAGATTATCCCTACGAACAAGTATAGCAAAGAAAACATGCAAAATCATCAAAGATATTACGTACACCAGACTACTTTAAAAGATTCGGTTCTAAACACTCAGATATTCAATTATTCACCGTAGATCAACACATGAAATGACTTTTCTAAATCTAGTGCAAATGAATTAAGACTATTATATAAACTTGGATAACAATAGTACTATGCTTAGTACGGGTCACTCTCACAAAGCCATATTTAGTAAGTTACCATTCCAAAAATGTTGGCTCACTAAACAGCATTACAATCACAGATCTAGTGACTATACACAATCTTGTTAACCTCGAAATCACTCTTAAAGTTAACTCAAAAGCATATAACTTGATTAATATAAAATACTCAACACGAAATACACAATATGACACATAGACATATCATGAACTTCGAAATAGAAAGTATAAGTAGAAAGCAAAGAAAGTTTTAAGTTATGCAAGTGAAAGCTAAAGTTGATCAAACCGTATCCACTCTTTAATGGGAGTCATCAATTCCCGCAATTCTTGCGTCTACTTTGAATTCTATCTCGGCTCATGCAGAACCTACACTAGGATGCTATTCTTTGTGAATATTGAAAAAATGAATATTGAAGAATGAAAACTTTTATTGATAAGTGATTTGCAATTATACTTATACAATAATCGCTCAAATATGTAGAGAAATCTAGTGATCGAAATAAGGTTCGAATCACTTATACATTTTCTCGCTAACTTAGAACGAAGCGAAATCTACACGATTTCACACGATTTTCTCTTTAGAACTATGTATGCACGTATACTACACTACACACCATATACCATATGCCACACCTCACCATGAAATTATGGAGTTTGGAGCCCTATTTATAGAGTGCGAAGGGTTGCATTCGTTCAGACAAAGGGTTGTGTCCATTGGTGAAGAGTTGCACTGCTTCATTGTGATTGGTTGAATTGGTTTAATCTCATTTACAATGGAAAGGCAAATTTTCATGATTGGTTGACTTCCATAAGGTGTCTTTTCATCTGACAGTTGATGGCGGTTGATCGTTCTTATCTGGCGGTTGAAAGAAGAGAAGAGTTGACAAAAAAACTGTCAAGGTCGCAACCGCGAATGTATGTCATGACCGTGAATACTTGATTTGTAACTTTCTGTTGTGAAGGTTAACAAGTCACGATCGCGATATATGTGTCACGATCGTGACATGCCTTTTTCACATGATTCATCTTTTCAATTTCTACCGATCTTTGCCATCTTCGATTCTTTGCCAATTCCTCAAGTTCCACGCATCTTTTTGCACCTTTTTCACTCTTTTTGCATAGATTTCCAACTTTAATTATTTTACTTCCAAGATTTACCTAGTACCTGCATTTGCATAAAAAACAACTACATACAACATGAAATCTTTTATATGAAGTATAAAATGACTTAAACCATAATGTTTAATGATTGAAATATCATGATTCTAAGTGTAAATATACACTTATCAAGTACTTCAACATTTTGGAAATAACAAATTGACTAAGATAGTTAAATTAATTGAGTACTAAGTATACTCTTAATTAATTAATGAAGTTTACTTGTGCTTGTTTAAGGAGAAACAACTCAGTTTACTGAGTTATTAATTAAGTTACAGCTTAGAGTAAGAAAAACTGAGTTGAGTAATACGTAGTTTATAAAGATATCTACTCAGTTGTGCTGAGTTAGCTTTTTAGGAATAAAAAGCTCTATTACTTAGACACCTAGAGAATATTTGACACCTGTGCTGCTAACTTTTCTATGAGAAACAAAATATACCTTTGATGCTTTTTAGGATAAAAAGCGCTGAAATTAAAGTGGAATTCTTATGGTTCTCACATTCAAAAGGTGTCAGCACGGAATGTTGGAGATTCTTTACTAAAGGCCAAGATAAAAGAAATCCTCTGAAATGTGCCATTTCTTAGTGTTTCAGTGTGCCTTTGCAAATACTAGAAAGTCAAATAATGACAGAATGCCATGTTTCATCTCATGCGCCTCTCTATCAAAATGGATTGCTTGAAGACAAATGAGTCTTTAACAACAGATTTATATCGTGCTTCAACATTTGAAATCTCTATCTCTAAATGTCTTAGAATCTATCTCCAACGAGAAGATTCAAAAGATTTGAAAAGAAGAGAAATTGAAGAGCTATCAGGATGAGAAGGTTGCAATGGATAATTTCAAGAGCTTCAACAATAAATAGAAGACTGGAGCAGGTGTTCAAACTTGGTGAATCACCTCAAATTTCTAAAAGAGCTGAAACTCTGTTCATTTAGTCCTAGTTTCAAGAAATTCCAAATCAAGCAATCAACAAACAATAGAATTCCTTATCTGTTTTTAATAGAGGGAAAATCACTTTAGTTTTAACATTGTAAAGGATTCAACAATTTATAAGTTGAATTCTATGTTCGAAATTCTTTTTATAAGAAAACTGAGTGAATGATACCCAAATTATGGTTTAAGAGGTAGTTAGAAAGAAAGGTAGTTTCTGTAAAAGAGTCTACCCGCTGTAAAGGTTTCTCCACCTAAGGAAGGAACAAAATCACTAGTGGATTAAAGGTCGGAAAGGAATCCGAGGACTGGAGGGAGGCTAGGGTCCGAACCAGGATAAATCTCAAGTGTTGAAGTTCTAACCTTACTTGCGCCTTTATCGTGTTTCTCATTTATCATTTTATCTCTATCATTTCACCATTTTACATGAAAAACCAATATGTGTTGAGTAGAATACTCATCATACTATTGAAGATAAACTGTGTCAGCAAAGTTGAGCAGTTTATAAGTTTTTAGACCAACTCAACACGTTGAATCTAAAAACTTTAACTTGGTAAATATTTTATAAAATCCAAAAACTAACCAAGAACAGCTTTCACACCCCTCTACTATATAATTAAGCCGTCTAAGGATCAACAAGTGTTATCAGAGTAAGTGCTCAACTTATTGACTAATCATCTTTGAGTTAAAGATCCATAAAGGGCTTACAATGTTACAGTTCTGGCTCGGGACAAACAGTGATCCTTAGGAGGGAATTTCTATAACTAGGCCACTGTTATTCGATGGTAATCATTTTATCTTTTGGTAAAATCGAATGAAAAACTTTATTCAATCACAAAGCATGGAAGCATGGCTAGCTATCGAGCTTGGCTCGCGAATTCCTAGTGTAATGAGGAATGGGTAACGTGTTCCAGTCAATCTAAGACTATGATGATGCTATCCTAAGGCTTCTCAAAGAGAACGTCACAATAATCAATTACTTGCATTGTGTGCTAAATCTTTCAAAGTTCAATATGGTCTCAAGATGTGAGATAGTGGAAGAAATCTTGAAGAAGTTGAAGATTACCTATGAAGGAATGAACAAGGTCAAAGAGTCCAAGATCAACCCTTTGCTGAGAGAGTATGAGATGTTCCAAATGGGCACCAACGAAGGTATTTAAGTGATGAATACCAGGTTTATTAACATCGTTAATGAATTGAAGTGGGTTGGCAAGGATTTCATCATGGAGGAGCTGGTGAAGAAGATTCTTCGCACTCTTACCTTAGAGTGGGATGCTAAGAAGAGCATGATTGAGGAGGCTCATGATCTCAAACAATGATGTGGTAATAGGCACCTTGCTAACTCAAGAGATGAGTATGAGGAAATACATCGATGACTCCAAAAGGAGTAAAGGTAAGGAAAGAGAGGGCAAAGCCATTGTCCTGAAAGCTGATTCCTTTGATGAATCCATAAGCTGTGATTCTAATGAGCAAATGGCCCTTCTGACTAGGCATTTCAAATGCTTCATGAAGAAGGATGGGAAGTTTAACAAGAAGAAGTTTCTCTCTAAAATAAAGTCAACTTAGCACTAACAAGGAGCTGAGGAAGGAATCAAGATGGAACACAACAAAGATATCAAATTTTTTGGTTGTGGAGAAAAAACCCATATCCAATCGAGCTGTTCAAAAAAAGACCAAGAAGGATAGATATAAGAAGAGGTTCACAATGAAAAATGAGGTACTTCTTGCCACCTTGAGTGATTCAGAAGAGTCTTCATCATCTAATGAAGAAGCAACTGATTCCGCCAACCTCTGCTTGATGGACATTGAGAATGAAAGGGGCGAAGGCTCAGCATCAATCTCAGGTAGAAGTCAAATCGCTGCTGACTTTGAAGCTGAGCGTAACAAAGGAAAATCCCATCAAACTGAGGTGCATCCTGAAATCCCTTTGTCATTAAAAGAGTTTGCCAAGGTTCTCTTTGATATCATGAAACTGATTAACAAGTCTAGTAAAAACATCAAAGAACTAGTGAGGAGAAGTGAAAACCAGGAAGACATTATTGCTTTCCTTGTCTCTTGATATCCGCTTTCTTCAAGAAAAAGATGAATATTAGGAATGTAATGCCAGCAAGCTCACTATGAGAGGATGACAAGGAGCGATGGGCTGAGAGCACACGGATTCAAAGGCGCGATCCATCGGGGTGTTTAAAAAGTACCGAGTTGGCGACCCGGAAATGTTTGGTTGAGAAGAGGAAAATGTTTTTAGTTCAGTCAAACCTGAATCCGGTGTCTCTTAGTGTGGAGTCGCCACCTAGATTAGCTCTTTCCAAGAATTAGAGTCTTGTAAGGCTTAACGTCCGGGGGACGACCCACTAAGACACAAAGATTCAAGTCTGGGATAAGTTGCTTATTTCTTATTGGATCACATTATATTACATCTATAAAAAAATCGTATTCCTTAATTGTGCATATTCGCGCTTAAGTCATTTTGAAGTTATTATACATGATTTAACGTATGTGCGGAAAGTAGTAAATCCATACACAAAGTAGTAAATAAATGTGGAAAGTAAATGCGGAAAAATAAAGATTAAAAATTATAGAACCTCGGGGGATGCAACCACCTGCATAGTCTATTACATTTCCCAAAAATAATATTTGCAATACTTGAAGGAAAATAAAATCCTAGGCATACATCTAACCTGCATCCACAATGGTTAGTATGAGATATGGCATAATATTTGCACATATGTTCGATTTAATTTTGAGAAGGCCCCGTGCAGCCTAATTAAAATATCGACAGTTTGAAGTTCTTATTTTAAATGAAAAAGATTTCATTTTTATTTACACATATGTTGGTCCAATTTTATTAATGAAAATGACCGCATGGCAAAGTGTGAGGCCTGTTATTCAGGAATAATTTTTATTCCCTTCGTGGGGGTATTCTGAAATGGATTTCCATTAATAAGGAAATTAAGAAGAAAGAAAATTACAACTTTTAGAAAAACAATAAAAATTCTAGGTCCACAGATAATATCAGAAGAAGAAGCAATAGGCGATGAGCACGGAATCCATAGTTCTAGGAACTCGGAGGCTTACCCTTTCGGCGTGAACCCACTTCGGCGTATCTGTATGATCCCCGGGAGCGTTCATCCTTCTTTTTGATTTAATTGTGGTTTGAATGTAAAATAAGTGTTTTTTTATCCAAAACATAATCACACTCGGGTTCTAAATTTGTTTTAGACCCGATATTATCTGTGAATTATTAGAAGCAAAAATAGATGAAAAAGAGTTTATTTGAAAATGAAAAGATTTTCAGAATCCAAACGTGTTTTGCATCTGAATTATTTGGAAGAAAATATTTTCTTATTGTTATTTCTCGTGAAAATAATGTTTTTCTCTGAAAATTTTGAGCCCCCTTCAATTGAAAAAAGTCCTGATATTTATAGGAGTTCGGGGCAAGGGTAAACAGGGCTCGCTGGAAATTCCAGCGAGGAGCTGGAATTTCCAGCGAGGGTATTGGCAATTCCAACCCCTCGTTGGAATTTCCAATGAGGGTGCTGGAACGTTGCTGGAATTTCCAGCACTCACTGGTTCCCAACAGGCCATGGGCTCGCCTGTTCAGCGAGACTAGTTCGGTCCGTTTATTATTATTTATCCTTTTTTAATTTATATATATATATATATATATATATATATATATATATATATAAGTTTTTAACATAATTCGACGATAAGGAACATTCCCATTCGGAGATCTTTAGATAATCGAAAATTGGTGATTGGAGGATAAAAATCCCGAAAAACCATCATCATTGAATGCGCGAGCTGGTACAAAATCTCGTGCTCACAGCTACCCCTCGTGTGATCATCACTGGTTGTATAACCAGTATGATCACACAGAATGGAGCGAAGAGATTGAGAATATACCTGACCGGTGCGGTTGGTGATTTCTTTATCCCCGATCGTTGATGACATGGGCCTTCTTTTCAGGCACCGTGTACTCGTAGGGTTGTCTGTTTCCTTCTTTGGATTCCCTAGGAACTTGGTGCCCCTTATGGGTGGGTTGACCATTTCTTTCTACAGTGTCCCTGTTATAGTCAGCTTTCCTTCTTCGGTTGCGATTATCGAGTGCTCCTTGGAATGATTGGAGATGAGTGCTTGAATCTATTTCAAAGGCGAACTTAGTAAGATGTTGACTTGTTTCTTGTGACAAGTTAGAGAAAAGTATAATGTTAATACATTTTATGATGAATGTTTTAATTATTTGATTGAGTTTATGCGAAGCAAAAATTTTTTCCCCTTCAATAAAAAATAAAAACATGATAAGTAAATATGTTTAATGGAAATTCGAGGGTGTCCCAAAAACTTCTCCTTTGTTTTAGGAGGCTTTTGTGATGTTGCAATGTTGACTTTAGGGTTGAGTGGGCCATCGCCCTTCTTTGTGTATCAGACTCCCCAAGTGGAGGTGAAGTTCCTTGTTTA